>JASCZW010009089.1:0-45141 GCA_034211315.2 Aedes japonicus
TAAGGAGTGTATCGAAAAGTAGTTATAAACTTCCAAATAATAAAATAGGCATGAAAACATGGTTAAAATTAACATACTATTTCAGTTTATTATAGCTTAACATGTTTACAAAAGATCCAAACGGAAAACTAGTCATCATGTTCATTTCTGTAGAATGCCCGTACCTTTGATTTGACACCTGCCATCAAATTCTGCACAGTGACCTTTGTGCACTTCCTGGATGCCGCTGCCCAATTTTTCTTAAAATCGGTCATGTTTTGGGACACTGTACCATCCTTCTTAAATATACGCTTGACTATTGCCCAATAGCGTTCGATCGGTCGCAACTGGGGACAGTTTGGTGGGTTGATGTCTTTTTCTACGAACTTGATGTTATTCTCCGTCAGCCACTGTAGAGTGGATTTGGCGTAATGTGCCGATGCCAAATCTGGCCAGAAGAGAGGAGGGGACTGGTGCTTTCTATACAATGGTAGCAACCTGTTCTTCAAACATTCCTTTTGATAAATCTCAGCATTTATAGTTCCTTTTGTATAGAAAATTGTAGAACGCAAGCCACATGTGCAAATAGCTTGCCAAATGAGCACCTTCTGACCGAATTTCTCCATCGCAACAGTCGTATCTGCGGTTGGCACACGTTCCCCAACAGATTTAGTATAAAACTGCGGCCCCGGTAGCGTTCTTGAATCTTCTTTAACGTATGTTTCGTCATCCATCAAAATGCACTGGTCGACATTGTCCAAAATGCAGCTGTACAGCTTTCGAGCCCTGGTTTTGGCACGAGACTTTGTTCCGGAGTTTGTTTGGGCACTTTCTGCTTTTGTACGTCTTCAAGTCATTCCTGCGCTTGATTCGTTGAATCATTCCGATGCTGGTCCTGAACTTCTTGGCTAGATCGCGAGTAGAGGCAGATTTGTTCCGTTGAATATAATCCACAACTTTTTGGTCCAAATCGGGTTGCTGGAGCCGGGTTTCCGGCCACTTCTTGGTAAATCCTTGAGGGAGCACTCCTTACCAAACTTTTCGATGATGCGTTTTACACTTGCCGGGTGAACATTTACTCTTTTCGCAATCTGGTTGTAAGTAACACCCTTTACGGTGCACCAAGTGTGCAGAATTTTCTTTTTAGTCTCAAATTCAATTCGCGACATTTTGAATACAACTTTATCAACGGAAATGAATGAACCGAATAATCATTTTTGACATGTAAACAAAGCAAATGGCGCTTACACGCTAAAAATATATACAGTAGTTTATGCGTAATAACGCATCGAATGTTTATAACTACTTTTCGATACACTCCTTATTTGGGATCGGTTATATGAGACAATTTTGAGAAAGTGGAATTCCTGAATCCAAAGTTGCTAAAAGATTCCAAATCGGTTGTATATTTCCAAAGTAATGGTCACTTTAGTTTCGTGGTTAATCATTTTCTGTCGGCCTTCTACGTAATAAAACAATCAGAAGCCACTCCTCGCAAACTCCACCTCTCAGGCCTACTATAATTATTTCTTAGATGATAAGTATTACCGAGATAATGCGATGTCACAAAGTTTCAATATCCTACTATGAAAACATCGTGAAATATAATTTTGAAATCGACATGTTTGTAAATCCTGCAATACTCTGTACTAGTTATGTATAATTTCGCTTAGTTCTCTGGAAGCTACCAATGCTACTTTACTGTCAGTGATCAGCATTCCAACACTCTCTGGTAACCCTAACCACCGTGAATTATAAAATATACTCTAACCGCGCTTAACTACTCTGACGTGTTTGATCGCGATCTTGCAAATTTCGTTGTGCTTCACCCACGAGCGATTGCGTATCATCTGTGCGTGCTTTGTGTACGCTACACCTGAATCGGTCAATGTTATCAGTTTACGGTCTTCCACCTCTTCTTTCAACGCAGCCAGCAAAAAGCAGCTGGGTAGGTAATAGCAGCTACTAAACTACGCGTGCGAGACCACCAACTAGCCAACAACAGAAACCAACATGATCGCGAACGGACTGAATTTTGACTGACCAATGGCCGGTCGGCCAGAGAGTAGAAGTTCAACTGACCAAAAACAACAAGAACAACAACAACAACAATAACATTCCACCACCGAACCGAAAGTAGCGGGAATCGGCGGAAATGGTGAAGTATTTCTGTTTGTGGCGTAGTGAATAAAAAAAATATATACCGACTGATGCTGGTCGTAATTTTCTGCTCGATTAAGTTCACATTCAACCAAGATCTCAATATGATTCGCCTTTTTCGTATCTTCAAAGAGTGAAAGAATATGACGAATAGATTACATGGTGTATGGAAAGCTTAATTGAGACTAGAGTGAAACCAATAAAGACCGTGGTTGAGTGTTTCACTACGGTTCTAGAACAGCCATACAATGTAGGGTCAGTCAGGGCAAATGCCTTGAACAACTCGGAACTGGTAACCCTAGAGCAGACACGCGACTACCGCAGTGCAGTGTGGAATTTTCGGGTCATTTCCACCAGAAAACCAGACACGCACATGGATCGCGGGAGGAAAATGTAATTAGGTGATTTAACTCAAGTGGTCCGGTCGTTAACTAAATGGCAACAGACGACCAGCACTTCAGGGCGGATGTTTTGCGATTCTAGGCAGGATCTCCTCCTAACCGATGATGAAACCAGACCGTCTCTAAGCGGTTGGATTTTTCTTCGGAATCAACGCTTTGAGGTTTCGGTGTCGACCGAACACAAAGATGAAGACGAACTTCGGCGATCGAGCTTAAGTGCATTTAGCTGAAGAAACTGTCTCAAAATTTTGGTATCACGCACGGATGGGAAACTGGTTTCGTAACGGTTCGATTTTTTTTCTTTCTTGGGTGAAAGCAATTTAATTCGGATGGTGGACTTCGATGTGCCACTGCTACTGCGAGGCGCTCTTGTCGCGTTCGATCCCGATGAGAATAGATTGTGCGAATGGATGTAAATAGCAAATTTTGTGCTTATTTACTGTTTTGATGTTTGTTGGTAAATAGTTTGTTTCACAGAAGTGCACAAACAAGTTTATTACATGAGGAAAATAGATACAGCTCGAAAGAGTAGTGTAAATTTCTGTTCAATACGACTGACTGTTAAGATGAGTTATATAAATTACTCGTAGCTAAATCTCTGAGCTCCCAAACTTTTTCAAATTAGATATACCACCAGACACTTTCCATTTATTTAAAATACGCCTTTTTGTGCGACAGGATGAGCCAATTTTCAACAAATGTTGTCAAATTTGGTAGCTCCTTCTTGATTCTAGCCAAAATTTGTCCAAACCATTTTCTTTTCTCTGGAATCCGGCAAACAACGTCAGACGGCATTGAGCACAGCTGCCCAAATTCTTCTTTCACCATGTGTTAACACCACTTACAGTACGCAACTCCAAACACATTCGCCACCACATGAAAGATAAGTTCATTTCGGGCCTCAACTGTTACAACCGTGTAGCCAGATCTTTTAAGGGCATCTTCAACGGTGGTTCAAATCGTGGTTTGGATTTATTTGTTTAGACCAAACGCAAAAAAAATCGCTGCATCGCTGGTGTTTGTAAATTTTGTTTTATACCGGATCTATTTTGCATCATTTCAGAACTTCTAAATTTCTTACTGAACGCACTCTTTAAAAATTTAATTTAATGAACTTCGGAATATCTATGAAGATTGGTTGGAAATATCTATAATGAACATGCCAGAAGTTGATTAAACTTCTCGGCAGTTGAATAAAATAATTGGAAGTTTCCAGATAATCATGAAGTTTGCTCGCTGTCTTTGAGAAGAGAAATGGTGGAACTTTAGAAGTTCATTGAATTGCCGAAAAATTATTAACGTTTCTGGAAACTTGGATGAACTTCCAAAAAGTTTGCTGATCGTCCATGCAATAGGAACAACTTTCTGGAAATGACGGGAACTTAGAAAATCAGATTTCGCTTCCTAGAAGTTGTTTTAACTTGCAGTACATATTCTGTGATAAAAGCAGAATATCACACATATTTAAATAACTTACGAAGAATTGAAAAAAAAATCTTGGAAGCCGTGGAATTTCTGTGGAATAATTAGCATTATCGAGATGTTGTTAAACCGTACAAGAACTTTTTATGATCTCCAAGATTGTGAATAGGTGAAAATTCTATGAAATTGATTAAAAAGTTGTTGGTTTCTTTATTCTCGTTTTGGTTGGGTTCGAAAAATTATCGAGTAGTAAGAAGTTTAAGTTCTTCTTAAAACTTAAATACCCTGAACTTATGGGATGCTTTCGGAACGATTGAAAAAATTCTCGATCACCTGGAAAGATCCCTGAAGCTCTAGGAAGCTCCCCAAGTTTATGGAAAAATCCTTTGAATGTTTCCTAAACTTTTCGAATGCTCAAAAAATCCAGTTTCCTGTTTATCTGGGACGTTTTCTGAAATTCTGAAAAGTTCCCCGATCCTGGGGGAAGCTTTTTGAAATTCTTGAAAGATCGCAGGACTACTGAGAAATTTCCTGAATTGCTGAGTCCCCTGAGCATCCGGGAGTTTTTTCGAGCTTCTGGAAAGTTCCCTGAACTTCTGGGAAATTTTCTAAATTTCTGGGACGTTCTCTGAGATGTTTGCTGATCTTTTGGAAAATTTACTGATCTTAGGGGGAGTTCCATGATCTTTGTGAGCATTTCCTGAAGTTCTGAAAAGTTTTTTGAATTCATGAGAAACCCTGAACTGCAAGAATTTTCTTGAACTCCTACATGTTCGCTGAACTTCTAAGAAGTTCTGTATATGCCCAGCAAGTTTCATGAAATTCTAAGAAGTTCACTAAACCTCTAGGAAGATCCGCAAACTGTTGAAAAGCTTCATGAATTTCTTGACTGTTATTGGAAGTTCTCTAATTTTCTGGAAAGTTCCTTGAATTTTTGGGAAGTTCCCTGAACATCTTGACTGTTCTTTTTTGGAAGTTCTCTAATTTTCTGGAAAGTTCCTTGAATTTGTGGGCAGTTCCCTGAACATCTTGAGTTGTTCTATGAAATTCTGAAAAAAAAACATAATCTGATAAGTTTTCTAAACTTCTGGAAGCCCCCTGAATTTCTGGATAGTTACCTGAACTTCTGTGAAGAACCCTTTACTTTTGGAAACTTCCCTGAACTCGAGGTAAGCTTCTTGAGTTTGTGAACAATTCCCTGAATTTCTAGGAAACAATCTAAATTTCAGGAAAGTTGTCTGAACTTTTAGGAAGAATCCAAGTTCCCTGATTTTATGGTATGTTCCTATGACATCAGGGAGAATAGCTAAACCTCGGGAAAATCTAAGTCAAATCTAAAAAGTATACCGAGCTTCTGATAAGTTTCCTGAGTTTCTAAGTGCAGTGAATTTACAAGATTTTTTTCGAACTTTTGGGAGATAATTTTTGTCCATCAGTTTCTTAACCTTTTCCGATATTGGGGGCGTAAATACTGCGGGCCGTAAGTCTTAGGGACAGATTTTCAAATATTCCTCAGGGTCACCAACCCCCAAGTTTTCGTCGAGAGAACTAGCTGAGTACATACGCCAACATTCGTTAGGCTGCAGTGCAGTTATGTAACACTAAGGCCAACATATCCAGCTGCATCGCAACAGCTGGAAAAAGTCATCAGTTGACTGTAGTTGTCACGCATATTGTCTGGGATCCATATCCCTTGGCATGTTGAAACGTCGCAGAAAGTGCTTCTTGTCATAGCTTGGCGTGGCTCTATCTATCACTATCAGCACATATCTAATATCGTTTAAATGAGATGCATGCATTCACACACTCACCACCACTCCAACCAATCCATGGTAAAAAGTTTGCGAAAAATCCTCGGTCTCTGAAGAAAACAAAACTTCTGATCTCTGGATATTGTATGATTGACAAGATGATAGGTGTTGGTGAGGTTTAACAACAAGAAATTACTACCGGTGCGTGGAACGCAAAGTTGAGTCTGTTTTAGCTGGTTCTTTTTAAGTTTGCTGATGCAAATCAACTATAAAGATGTTAAAATAGACCAACGCTGAAAAGATGCTCTAAGTGGTACGTTTTGGAACAGGCAAAATGAACAATGAGATCGGTGGACTGAGTAAATGACAAAAAACGCTAATCAAATCATTTTGAAAAAGGGTGTGAAGTATGGTTCCTTCCATATGACAAAAATTCCCGATGACTTTTGAAATTCCCGCCTTTTCCCGCATTTCCCGATTTCCCTAGTCTGTGGCCACCCTGATCATGCATATAAATGGAGCGTAATAAACCATACAACTTTACATTCTAAAACATGTAAAGTTGTTCATATCTTGTCTAAAATATTATATTGAAAAGTTGGCCTTCTCAAGTCATATGACTTGCAAGTTGCTACTTACAGTGGACTGAAATGCAGTTTTACAGGCATTAACATTTACATCACAATGAGAATTCAGATGTTTTTCTGTGAATTACGAAAACAGCAGATATTCTGTATATTCTTATGATAACGTTCGAAACGATTACAGCTATTATACTCATGTGTGGAAATACAGAACAGAAGCCCGACGACCAAAATATGTTCATCACTAATAACAAACCGTGTTCTTGAAATTCAAACAACTTTAGTGGGCCTCATTTTCGAGTCGTTTCCATCCGATCGAATGACCAAATGTTCAAACACGATTTTGGGTCCGTTTTTCGGCAATGGCTAACGTCTACCACAGAAATGCATGCATACATACCTGAAACGAGAAAAAGAAACAAAAAATTGAATTAATACCAAGCGCATTGAATGCGAACGAAAATTTAGTCAAGAAAGTGACAATCAGGAACACCATGATTACCAACCACCTCTCTCCATGGGGATGAAAAGCCCAAAATCATGTATGCGATTAAATCGAAACCAACCGCGCCGGATCGCGTTAGGTCACACACAATGCACGCGCATTCAAAGCGACTCCAAAACAAACGACGAAAAAAAAAAAAATTCCACCACGATCCGCAAGCAGCTAAGACAGCTCTTCAAAGGCCATCATAAGAAAACCCGTTCGTTGACTAAATTCAATCCGCGGCAGTCGAAAGCTCCGAACACAGCTAACGAACCGAATCCAAAGGGTGAGATCTAGCGCACAGGTTGGTTACTCAATAAAAAAAAACAAGGTCATCGAACGTTGACCCAATTAGTAGTCGTCGAGGGTTCCAAAGAACGAAGAAGAAGAAGAAAACAACGATCAAATCGATGTTTCAACTATTCCTGCTTCGGGAGCACCGCCGGCCGTCCGGGGTGTTTGACTTCCAAGAGAGATTTAATCTCTTCCCAGCTGTCCGTCCGGTGGTTTGTTTGGCGGGTAATTGCGAGAAAGGCAGCAGCGGCAGCAGCGCGGTCGTTAAAAAACAGGTCCATAACTGGACAGGTCCCCACGATTGTGGTTTTTATCCGCTTTTAGGCGACTCTTCCGCGGGAGAGTGTCGAAATTTTTGAACGGCGACGTCGTCGATTTTTTGGAGAACAAAGCAAATGGATGGAAGCGAATGGAACTGCCGGAATGCGGGGTGGTTTTGGTGAGCCAGATGACAGGCCGTACGAATATTTCGTATGATTTCGTATAACTTTATGTTCGTTTATAAGAAACGGCCGGATGTTTGCCCTTTTAACAGCATTTTGTAAGATTATGCAAATCTAGGTCTGATTTTTCAACTTCACTGACGATTTTAAGAATTAGAAATTTATCGTTGAATAAAGGGTGTTCCGATCAAAATTTGGTGGAACAGTAATATGTGTGACTCGATCAAAGTTTTTATTAATAAGTTAAATTCTTTTTCTTTTTCAAGTTCAGTTAATACAGAATACAAGAGAAATATTCAGCTACGCTTCCTTTTTGCCGAATGCGAATTGCCGGGTCTTTCGTTTAACACCTGCCATAAGATTTTGTACAGTCTCCGTGTCCACTTTATGCGCCGCAGAACGCCAGTTTGCCTTGAACTGTTTCTCGCTCACAACAGCTTTTTGAGTCTTCTTAAGGTTCCGCTTTCCGATGGCCCAATATTGTGTTGGGGGGGAGAGTAGTTTGGATTTTCGTCATGCACGTGCAAAATTTTGATGCGTTGCTTCTCTTCCTTCGACGCCATTTTGATAACTGTAGTGCTAATCTAAAAATCAAAATGGAGGCATAATGCTACACGCAC
This sequence comes from Aedes japonicus, assembly GCA_034211315.2. Lineage (NCBI taxonomy): Eukaryota > Metazoa > Arthropoda > Insecta > Diptera > Culicidae > Aedes > Aedes japonicus. Next base: position 8,142 of record JASCZW010009089.1, read on the forward strand.
ACATCTTCAAAATGACGAGTGTGCAAAAATTTTTAATGCACGATGAAGGGAAATGCGTCAAGTTTAAGTAGACAAAATTTTCGAGATAGTACAGGAAAACTCACGAACGAATTAGGTTAAGTCACTATTACACTTTTATAATTTATCAAGAATGAATTTATACTACATCACTGGTCGACAGAAATTTTTAGACCCAGAGCTCTATGCCAGCTTGCGTTAGCTTGGGTCCCAAAACCACCGAAAATCGTATTTGGACCTCACGAGATGTACATTTTTCTTCACAAATTGGCATTAACCTTCTTTGTGCAATGGGGTCGTTTTTGACCAATCAACATCGCAAAAAAAGCTCTAACGTCTAAATGGAATAAACTAAGGATCCGAAATTTTCTGCCTTTTCCCAAATTTTGAAAACGAACATATTCTGGGCAGATACAGCCTTTAGCGACTTCTAGCAGTGACGCTAAAAAAAATTACACATTGTGCATTCAGGGTCAAAAATGACCCAAGTCTCCCAAAACTTTATTTTTAAATCGGTTTTTGATATCTTGGCCTCATATGAAAAGTATGGATTTTCAAAACGACATGGTGGTCGATTTTTAAACTGGTCGTACTGGACACATACGCACCCAGAACCGGTTGCGGTATGCATCAGAAGAGGACAATTTTGGAACCCCAAGGGTTTGTGCCGTTCGACGGTTCAAAATTCAAGGTTTTGAATACTGATATCCATAAACATCATACCATAGACAACCAGGACATTTGGCAACACTCTGATACTCTGGAACCGTTTCCGGTATGGTCCGAAGAGAACAATTTTTGAACCTGTATATATAATACATATGTACATAAAATCATGAATTTTGAGCCAAAATTGACCTCTTTGCGCCCTACCGGAACCGGTTCCATAGTATCCGGATGTGGTCAAATGCCCTGGTTGGTCTATGGCACGATGATTTCGAAGATCAGTATTCGAAATGGTGAAATTTGAGCCTTCGAACGGTACAAATATATGAGGTTCCAAAATTGTCCTTAGCGAAACCGTTTCTGGGTGCCTTTGTTTGCCGGTTCTGGGTGCATTTTTTGTTTGAAATTCCTTAGACTTTAACAAACAATTTTTCAGGAGTAAATAGGTCCATCTGACTTCACCAGAAAAAATTACGACCGTTGAAAGGCAGCATATTTTAGCAAAAAAAAAAAACAGCAAAGTAAAGTAAACCCCCCGACATGCACGGACTCCCTTGAAGGTGGTCTTAAATGATAAATGGGCATTGGCCTTTGTTGTTTCACCAGATAATATCTCGTGATTCTTCATGTATAGACAGTTACTTACTTCAGCAAAGTTGTTCAGTAGATCAAGACATTCAGGATTATAAATACAGAATTATCGCACTCCATGGCGCTAGTGTGCATGTAAACTTACTGTATAATCTAGATAATTTACATTTGGCATCTTCGAAAAAGATATTCGAGGGGTCAGGGCTTTTTCTATGCTACGCACATTAGATCAGAATTCGTCCACTACATGGCGCTAGTGTTCATGTGAACGTTTTGGAATATATGTATTTTGATACCTAGATCATGATGAATTCTATGGTGTATGGTAACCATGGTGTTCAAGACGGTTAACTTTATAGTTCTGAATTAATTCACTGCGTGGCGCTGGTCTGCCTGTGAAATATGTAAGACAATTTCTAGCCAGAAACACTTAAAAATATATTATTTTGTCTCGACACTTTCTGGTTTTAAATTAATTTTGTCCATATGTAAGTTTCTACCAAAGAAAACATTTTTCATTAATAAAATCTTAAATTTACTGGACATTTTATATGAGGGCTTATGTAAAATATGAATTTTATTTTTTCAAAAAACCAGAACATGTAAACGATTATACTAATCAAAATGTCGTTTGAAAAGAAGTTGTAGATCATTAAGTGTCATTAAGTTCTTCAAGAAAAAAATACACTGAAACTAAAAAATGTAATTCATGCTAAAAAACATAAAACATTTTTTCGCAATAATTTGAGAAAGGCTAGGGTTACGAAAAATATTTTACAAGCTTTTTGATAAAAAATGATGCACAAAATCTAATGTTGGTATATTTTAATAAACAAATTATCATTTTCAACATTTTATAAAATAAATCATAAATATTTAAAAACAAACCAAAAAAAAAATAATAAAGTGACCATCTTAAACTCTTCACCAGCTTTAAGACATAACTTCAGCTTTTAAAAAAAATAGGAGGATCGAAGGGAGGGTCCTTTGAGAAAATCAACGATTTATGATTTTGAAGCATGAATTTGCGATTTTTTTTAGTTACAGTGTATTTTGACAAACTAAAACTTTTTCTAAGACGATATTTCGATCAGATGAGTCGTATGTTCACTTTTTAAAAAAAATAAATCCACATTTTAAATATACCCTTATAGAAATTTTATTCAGATCGGAGAGAGCATGGTCCAACCAGTTTGCTATTCTGACTGGAAATTTTCTTAATGAATGTTTATTGCTAGTGCTGATTACCCCAATATGGGCTAGTTGCTACAGGTCGATTACCAAAAAAGGGGATTCTTGGTACGTTCTTCTGCCAACTTCGGATTAGTCCTTCAGAGAAGTGCTTCACAAAACTTTGGGTTAGTCCTCCAGAGAATTGGAAGACCTTCAGAGAATATCAGGAAGTTACTGCAGAGAACTTCAGGAAATTCTGCAGAGAACTTGCATAAAGTTTATGTGGTAAAACTTTTCCGTGTATGCGTTGTTTTGGCTGAAACTTTCAAGATGGGAGCTACTGAAATTTCAATTCAATCCATCTTCTGGAAGCAGCCACAGAGCGTGTATGACGGCCAATGCATACATTATTTTGTTCAGTAGTGTATACCTTCAAAATTGTGAAGTAATGCCTGCTGTCGAAATCCTAGCATGCCACGTAAGGCCTAAACCCTGTAAAACACAATTTGTGTCCTTATGTGTCTTTATTTTGAAACCCAACATACAGCATTTATGGACATTTTTGTTTATCTAGGGTGGTAACGTATAACTTACCACCTCACCCAATCCCCTCCACTTTACCAACTCCCTGTTGATAAAATATCGACAATTTACGGTGAGCTCACTCAGTAAATTCAGACAGTAAATTCATAGTTGGTCTAGATCTCCAAAATACAGGTGATACAAATAATTCACATGTACACTCGCGCTACGTAGCGAACGAGTTCTGAACTAACGTTTACACCACTCGCCTTGATCTTGCAATTTGTCAGGAATTTACATGCACAGCGTAGTGAGTTAATTCTGAACTTTTAATACGCCCGTATCGCAGGTCATGGTTTTCCGACTAATTTTCCCCAAGACAGTAAATTCATAAATGATCGAGATCTTAGGACACAGGTCATACAAAAAGTTCAAATGTAAACTAGCACCACGTAGCGGACAAATCTGAACTAATGTTTACACTGTCCAAAAGGCCTTCGCCACTCAAACATATTTTTCGAAGACGCCAACTTTCTATATGTTAAGGATGCCCACACGGAAAAAAATCCGTGCCCAGATCCGTGAACTGCATTCTTGAATTCGAGAACAAGTTTTAAGGTTTACCATTTTGACGGCCTTGATCAGATAAACAAACTTGCCCAAGAAAATAACCACGTATATACGAAGCATCACGAGATATTATCTAATGAAGCAACAAAGGTCAATGCCCATATATCACTCGAGACCCTCTTCAATGGAATCGGCGTTATTTGGGGGGTTGATCGTACTTTGCTGTTTTTTTTTTTGACGAAAATGTTGCCTTTCAAGGGTCTTATTATTTTTCTGATGAAGTCTGACTAAAACACTTTCTTCGGCAAAGTGGATCGTTAAAGGCTAAAAAATAAAAAAAAGCTTCTTGAGCGTTTATATTTAAGCTCAGGCAGATGTTTGAGTGGTTCTGAAAAAGTATAAAACTTCAATTCTTGATGCCAATTTGAAAAGAAAAATGCAAATCACCAGAGGTCAAAATACGATTTTCGGTGGTTTTGGAACCCAAATTAAAGGAAACCTGCATGGATCTGCATTTTTGCTGTTATGGATCGACTACTAGTTGTTCATGGGAGGATAGATAATAATAAGATAATAATCAGAATCACACTTTTTATCTCCGTTTTTAGGTTTTTTTGTTGATGATCAAAGTACTTGAAATTTAAAATTCTGAAGAGCAAAAGCATTTGAACAAAAAATAAATAATTAAAGGTATGCGTTAACAGTTCAAAGAAGTTTCTTAATTTTTTGAGTAAAGAGAACCCCATATCTAACGGTTGAATCATATAAAAAATCAGAACATGGTGGGCTATTCAAATTTCCAGCTCAATCTGACCAACAACCACTTTGCGTTCGTTTCCGATATTTTGGGTTTACTTCCTGTAAACCTGTAAACAATAATCTTAAATTAGTAAAACGCACACGAATATCCGCTTTCACAGTCGCTTGAGCTGTTAGCTTCGGGAATTAGTGACAACACTAGAGAACACCTGTGAGTTGCATTTTCTTCTTATATATTGGATAGAAATCAAAGCAGTAACACTATCTGCTGGAAGAAGGATGTATTCAAAAATCGAAAATAAATAGCGTCTTCTTCATTATTGCTTGTAATTTCGACCGTTTCATTCACAGTCCCAGCAAACTCGAACATTTTTAGGTTTCATATTGTTTCAGGGGAGCAACTTTCAGATAGCAATTAAATCCAATATGCAAACTTTGGTGAGACCATTCCAGTTGTACAAAACTTATTTGACCGCATATCGCTCAATAGCTACTTCTTTGCAATATACGTTGTGAGTTTGTGCAACCAAATTAACCAAAAGAAAAACGCAACGAATATCCGCTTCCCGATCGCTTGTTCATATTTTATTGGAATTTTGAAGCAACTGAATTTGAAAACATGCGATTGGATAAAACTTTTAACCTGTTCAATGAACAGGTTGAACATGTTTAGGATGAGAGGCCACTGGTGTATTTGAGATACTTATGGTAGACATTTGTAATGGTAGTCGTATTGTGTCAAGATTTCAAAATGCCGTTTCTTCTGAAAACAATTTCTATAGCAACCAGACTTGAGACCAGTCAGATTACACAAATTAATCGAGTTAAGAGCAACATTCAAAAACGGAATCCTTCCACCATGATTTGATATTACTTTTGTGAGTCGCCATAAATCGGAAATTGACATCTTCTTGCTCCTCGCAAGCAACAAGCAGCAAGATTCTTTTTCTCGACAATCATCAAAACCTTCAACTCATCTTATTTATTTCTAACAAAACCTTCATCAAACGTCGTCTTCTGTCGCAGCAATGAATCCCATCCACCAGTCCCGCGTGAACCGCAAAGTGATTTTTTATGTTCCTAACACCGACCGAGTCCATCGGTCAGAAGCCCGCAGCTGCCAGGGCAAAAGTACAAGGGCGTCTATCCACAAACGTCTTTCATAGAGTCGTCAAACCGGCGGCGTTGGTCGGACTCGGATGGTCGGATCGAGCGCCTGCCACACGATTATAGAACGGTTATTAAATTTTCATGCACTTTTACAGCTGTTGTTGCGGCGAACCCTTTACTACTCCCCGCAAGGGGGCATCAATTCGATTCCACAAGGATTGAAGTTGTTTTTGGAGGCTCTCCAAGCAGAAACAGGTGAGTTTAGTGTGCGAATCGAAATGTGAACGGGAAGCAGAATAGTTGATAGTTCGGAATACAAAGTTGCCATTTCATTCCCAACGGTTTACGCAACAAAGCTGTGGCGGAGGGGTGGGGGTCTGTTTCAGTAGAAGAGATACGTGTGAAGAATTGACGCCCGCTTGCGCTGGGAGTTAGGTGAAGAAGTTTGGATTGAATGGTTTTTTGGTCTGGTGAATTTCGGGGCGGGATGTGGGTCAATTTTATGTGTTTTTGTAAGATCTTCGCGGTTTTGAAGCACAGATTGGATGAATGCCATTGGAGTATATTAATGGATACCATTTGAAAAGTCTAAAATTATCAATGAAAACAAAGTAGATGTGAAATGGAATGAACTTGAACATATTTTTTATAATTGGAATGGACTCACCAATTTCTATTACAAGACCAAATTCAGCTTCATTTCTTTCTGTTGAAAATCTTGGGTCAACATTTTGTGGATTTTTGTTTGTTTATTTCTTTGGGGTTTGAATAACTGCCTTCAACTTCAACTGCTTTCAGCATTGTGAGTAATCGAATGTCTCTTGTTGTACCATTTCAGTTGGAGATTGTCAGACGATTTACAAATTCAGTTAATTACATCAACTGAACTGAGAAAGCAAGCATTTTGAAGATCATACCCGTTGAACAGGTTGAGAGTTTTGATCACGAGACGGTTTTGGAGGCTCCCGTGTTGAAGAATTTGCGGCTCCGCATCGAACTGCATGGATTGGCGGTTTTTGTAGACTTATAGGAATTAACACTTATATGGTGAGTCCGTTCTTACATAAACTATACAGTATATAAAGGGACTCCACGAAAGTCTCGGATTCTATGCGTGCTGGGAGGTGCCAACTGCTATATTTGCTATCCAGCTAATAAGCATAACACATTTCTCGTGCTTCCTCATGTTTTAATTTGTTATCGAGGATAACCGACTGAGAAATGGTTGATGACCTAAATGTTAAACCAGCTGCCTAGAAACGGAATGGTTTCACGAAGTTGCACTATTCCAACGGGTCGGTGATTTCTTCATAAACCAATGAATTGCGAAATTGTTCAAAGTACTGGCCTGTCAAATGCGAACGTGTTAAATCTACCAATGGACCCGGTGTATTTCAAGCATAAAGGCGGGAGTCTACTCCAGTATAACATCAATTATAAACGACCCACCGGACAATTGCTCTTTGTATCGGTCAACACTAGACCTGACATTTCGGCAGCTGTTTTCATCTTTAGCTGGAGCCAAGCTGTCCTACACAGAACGATTGGAACGAGCTCAAGAGTGTAATCGGTTAGTCTCCCATCACGCGTTCAGATCGACGATGATTATTGGTGACTGCCGATAACGACACCAGCAGAGAAATACAACGGCGCATTATGGCTGGCTAAGATCGAACAAAGTTCGCCGAACTACAAAGTTTACAGTCTACTAGACAATGATTAGACCGGTAGTCCTCGACAGCCACGAAATATGGACATTGTTAGTGTAGGCCCAACGCGTCTTTGGTGTATGAACGGAAGGCGTACGATCTACGGTGGAGTGCAGATGGAAGATGGAACGTGGAGGAGGCAAATGGACCACGAATTGCATCAGTTGCTGGGAGAACCTCCCATCGTGTACACCGCTAAAGTCGGTCCACTACGGTGGGCTGGGCATGTCGTAAGGACTGTCGGACGTTATGATCAAAGATCATAACAACACGGCAGAAATCGACACTGCTTGTAGTAGTCTATGAGTTTAATTACATACATTTATCAAAGAATGTTAACCATATACAGGCATACCTCGAGTATATGTACATTTTCGAATCTGAAATTTAATTTTGAGTCTAAGCGGGAACAAACAGTATCATTTTTTTTATCCTACAAATTCGATTGTGATACTGTGAATTCTACTTCAGCAGTTTCATATTTTAATATGGTGTCATGAGCAATAAATATCATTATGGTCATATGAATGATTTTTGTATTGACTGCTTTTACGGTGCGTCAGTGATTTGATCTTAAATTTAAGGAAAGCTCTTTTCTGATCTTCGACAAAGCTCTTTGCTATAATTCTGAGAAGTTTTCTCCTGAATTTTAGGCAAGTTTCCTCATGCACTTCTTCGCAGTCACTCCTGAATTTCTTGTAAATTCACATCTAACAACTCAACTTAACTTCCAGGGACAGGTGATAAGTTTTTTGCTGAACTTAGTTACAGTCTACTGCTGATGAGTCCCAGGTGACGAACTAGCCCAGCAGGTTTAAAGTCACCCTAATAAAGATAAAAAAAAAATCTGATGAGTCCCATCCTTAACTGCAACGAAAATTTTTTCAAAAGTTTGGGTAAGTTCTCTTCAGAATTTCTTGAAAAATGTTCTTAAAGTTGTTGAAAGTTTGTTCCTGAATTTTTTAGAAGTCCTCTTCGGAACTCTACGGAAGTTGTCTTCTGAACTTCGGAGAAGTTTGTTCCTGAATTTCTGAGAAATTCCTGCTTTAACTACTAGGAAGTATCCCCTATACTTCTGGAAAGTTTCATCCTGTTTTTCTCGCAAGTGTCTACCTGAACTTCTGCAGTATTCCATCTGAATTTCAAGAAAGCCTCCTTTTTGAACTTCTGGAATGTTCGATTCTGAACTTCAGGAAAGCTGTCTAGCACTTTTGAGTAATTCCAACTAAACTTTTGGGAAATTTCCTTCGGAACTTCTGGAGAGTCCTCTCCTGAGCTTCTAAGGAGTTTCCTGAAACTTTTGAGAAATTCCTTCTTAAACTAATAGGGAGTGCCCTCCCTGGTAAGCTTTTCCTGAACTTCTGGGATGTTTTTTTCCAGAGCTTATTCTATTTAAACATCTGATAAGTCCCATATTGAACTCCAGGGTAAATTTCACACAAACTTTGGGAAAGTCCTCTCTAGAATTTCTAGGAAAATTTCCTTAAATTTTTTGGAAGAGTCTTCCTGAACTTCTAAGAAATCCTTTTCAGTACTTTTGGGATTTTTTCTCCTGAACTTCGGAGAAGATTGTTTCTGAAATTCTGAGAAAATCGTGCTCAACCTACTAGAAAGTACACACTATTCTACTTGAATGTTTTTTTCTTTTCTTTTTCTTTGAGAAATTTTCGCTCTAATATTCTGAACTTCGGGGAACGTTTGGGAAGTTTGTTTGAGAACTTCTGAGAAGTCCTTTCCTGAACTTCAGAGAAGAGCTCTTCTGAATTTCTAAGACGTTCTGAGCTTTGCGGAAGCTTGTTTCTGGATTTTTGAGAAATTTTAGATAGCGCCCTACCTGGTTAGTTTCCTTCTGATTTTCGGGAAAGTTTTTTTCCTGGACTTCTAGGAAAACTCCGAAACCTCTGGAATGTTCCAAACTTCTAAGAAGTCCTCTTCCCTAAACTTCTTCTGGAAGCTCTGAAAAGTCCTTTCCTGATTTTCTGGGAGGTTTTCTCCTTAAAGTCTGGGAATATAATCTTGAACTTCGCAGATGTTTGGTCCTGAATTTTTCGGGATATTCCTGCTTGAACTACTAAGAAGTTTTCTTTCTATACTTTAGGAAATCTATCAAATGTACTGAAATGATACGTTTAGAAGTACTTTAAAAAATTAGAGTTCTAAGATTGATTTCAAAAGTTCATCATATTTACTATTGTTCTGAGCTTCCGTGCGGCAACCGATTGTGCCTGAGAGCTAATGTTAGAGTTATTGTTCGAACCACAAACGAGAAAATGAAATTTACTTATTGTTATTCCGACCCAAGGTTCATTGGTGGTCCTAATGAATTGAGCTCTTGATATCCTACCATTTCTGTTCAGCATTAGTTTTGCTGGTTCCACGCCACAAAAGCCTCTGGCAATGTCCGCATTAAATTTTATCAGTTCAATGAGCCATTATTAACAGTGGGTAATTTGTTTTTAATAAGAAAAGATTTTTTTGCTAGAGTTAAATTGTATTCCTGTTAATTGAACTGCAAAAAAATAATGGTTTAGTATATTTCTGACCTTCCTAAGCCAATTACCACGAACTGATGAAAAATGCATATGAAAACAAACTCTTACACAAACAAAATGTGACAGATCAGACACTAGTTTCCGAGCGATCGATTGAGTCGACCAACTCGACGAAATTTCGTCGATCTCGACATTTGTCATAGCAATATTGATCTGTCGAGCCAAGTGACGGTCGAACCGATTTCTATAATTGACCCCATATTTAAATCGACTCTAAGGTAGCAGGTAATGTCGTTCTCGAGATGAATTTTTGCATGAGCATAAGCATGACCATGATTGACAGCCCGAGGTTACTACTCCGTTAGTGCCAGATCAGCTGTTATTACACAGAGAGCCAACAGATGATGCTTGGGACAAGCATACATCCTCAATCTGGAAAACTGGTGATCCCAGACTATGTAGGTCAAGTAGGGAGTGGGTAGGAATATGTTGACGTGATACTCGCTTTGTTCGAAGCCGAGAACACCTCTGCACGTCCACGAGAAATCACTGGGATGTTGGATAAAATGGTTGGGTTTGCAGCGGGATCCGTTCTGGTAAACAGTGTGCTGAATTCAACTGCCGTCGGCAGCGAATAAAATATTTAACTATGTTCCCGAATTATTCTCTGTACAGATGTGCACATGAAAGTTATTCGAATTTTGGCACCGATTCAAACCAATAGTAAGGATGCTGTTAGGGCCACTCACAAGTGTAGAAAACAAAAATATGTTCACTTTCACTTTTTTTTAAACACTATTATTAAAAAACTTTTTGAGCGTTTAGTAGAACGATTGTGATTGGGAAACTAGTAGAATTTAAAATTTAACACTTCATTTGATCACTTTTTAAAAAAATAAAAAATTAAACCTTGAAACACTTTTTTAAAAATTTCGCTTGTAATCGCGAGCAAATTCCATTTAATTCCACTATGAGCTTATCTTTTGACAGATAGGCCTATTTCGTCTGCTACTTACAGACTTCTTCAGTGTCGAGTGCTCCTTATCCGAATTCTCCTAGTTTCCCAAAAATATGTTAAAAAATCGAGTTTGAGGACCGATTGAAACCAACAGCATGGATGCCGTTTCGACCATTTAGAAGTGTGGGTGGTTTATTTTAATGGAATACAAGAATACGTTAAAACACCGAGTTTGAGAACCGATTTACTCCAACAGTAAGGATGCTGCTGGGGCCACTCACTAGTGTAGAAGGTTTATTCCAGCAGAACACAAAGGTATGTTGAAACATCGAATTTGAGGAGCGATTTAAACAAATGTCGTTCTCGAGATGAATTTCTATCCGCTATCTTCTCGAAGATGTAGAATTCAGAGGTCAACCATTTTCCTCAGCATAACTGATCATTACGTCCATAGCATTCGACGCCGATTCATCATAAAGTAACTGTAAGTCATCCTCAGAATCCTTAGAATCCGAGACATTCGTGCTGTCATCGTCTGGTAGGCTGAAATCCAATGTGTTATACGTCATCTCGTCGTCACCCGTAGAATTTCGTACTTGTTCCACTATTTCTGAATCATTCAGAACTTCATATTCATCATTTTCATCATCGAAGATGCTCGAGGCCATAATTTTGGCGGAGGTCTTTGTTAACCTTTTTGTTTAATGACTAAAAGTGGTAAACCATCTTCATCTTCCACATAGTCCGGATTATGCAACAAATTCCACGACTTCCTCATGGATGCTTGAGCAACTAGATCCCATGATTGCGCAATCAAAAGATGGCATCCTTAACATTGATTCCTTGAACATTGTCGAGAAACTCTCATGAACCTCTCGCAAGCATGATCTGTCTGTAGCGTGATTTAATCATTTGGAACACGGTATGACTACAGTGGGCAAAATTGGATCCAAAATCCCATTAATTTAGACGGCACAGGAAGGAGTCGTGAAAAATAGCTTATCTTATGGGAAAAAATGCGGGGAATCAATGGTGTTGGTTTCATCTAAGGTTGACCACAGTAAATGTCCCATTTTGCCCATTTCTCTCCTCTTTTTGGATGCAAACTAAATTATTACCCAAAAACTAAGTTGGTGCTACTATATTGAACCAAAATGCACTGTAATTTTGCAAAAAACAGCTGAAGAACTGTAGGGAACAAATTTAACTTTGATCGGATGCCAGGAAGTGGTTCATTTTACCCGATTTTCCCTCACACATGTATAAACGCATATACCATGTGGTTCGGAAGATTGGCGCCAGTTATATTGCTCTCACTTGCACTGTAACTATGTAAAAATGTCCGGAGAATCGAGCGGTGATGGTTTCGTTTAGGGTTGACCTCAGTAAATTGTCCATTTTACCCGATTTCCCCATATAATTGAATAACCTCATATACCATGCCGTTTTGATGATCGGCGCTAGTAATATGTGCTCTTACTTGCACTGTTCTTACGTAAAAATTTCTGGAGAATCGAACGGTGATGGTTTTGTTTAGGGTTGCATTGGTTGAATTACAGCTGAGGCGTTAAGCGGCAGAAACATCAGATAGCACCGTCATCAGTCGTCAATTCGTCGGAATTAAAATGCGCAGAACAGTTGTCAAAACAAGAACTGCTCGCATAGGAGATCATTTTATGCCAAATTTTTTGGATCTGTGGCGCAAAAGGAGCATGAGCATGATTGACCGCCCGAGGTTGCTACTCCGTTATTGCCAGATCAGTTGTTATTGCATAGAGAGCCAACTAATCCCAAACTAATGCAATAACGGTGCCGGCCTCACCTGAATGCAGGTCAAGTAGGGAATGGGAAGGAGATGCTCGCTTTGAAGGAAGCCGAGAAATCCTCTGTACTTCCACGAGAAATCTCTGGGATGTTGGATAAAATGGTTGGGTTAGCAGCGGGATCCGTTTTGAGAAACGGTGTGCTGAATTCAGCTGACGTCGGCAGTGAATAAAATATTTATCTATGTTCCCGATTTATTCTCTGTACATTGAAGTTATTCAAATTTTCGCACCGATTTAAACCGACAGTAGGGATGCTCTTGGGACCACTCACAAGTGCACGCCAAAAAAAAACTCGCTGTAGAAACTACTATTTAAAGGGTTAAATTGAACGCAAACACTAACAATTTTCACCTGGCTATAAATGCGTTGGATTTTAACATGCCTGCGATTGAAATCAACCACGAGGTCTGTCAAATATACCACAAATGTTGAAGGCTGTACCATAAACGTAGTAAATTTGACTTAATTTCATGGAAATTTTAATGCCTATTAGTCTGGTAAAATGGTAGTTTTACTTCAAGATTTTTTTTCAGTTTGTGGGTGGTCTATTTCAATGAAATACAAGATGCGTTAAAAACATCGAATTAAAGGACCGATTTAAACCAATAGTAAGGATGCTGTTGGGGCCACTCACAAGTGTAGGTGGTTAATAGGAAAAGAACTTATGCTACATAGCAGAAACATATCTATACTAATTGGAATCACCTTCCTTATTACCTTGAAGCAGATAAAACTTCTGTACGATTATTTTTTGTAGTGATAATAATAATGCTATGCAATTAATAATAAGGGGCAGCTATATAACCATTAGTCGATGATTGTATACTGAAATGTGAAGGTCATGATATGATGGAAATCATACGATGTTGTAAAGCAATACAAAATTATGTACATATAATAATGAAATGCAGCTATAAGCTTCTTCCGCTGTGGTGTTAGATGATTCAAACTCTGAAATGGCGAAAATTCCAACGTGATATAATGAAATAAAGTTGATCACCTGGCAGCTAAGCAAAATAGCAATGTTAGTTTTTGAACTAATTTTTTGGATGATGAAAAAAGCCCTGAAATTGGTCCATGGATTTTCTGAAATTATATGCTGTATCAAGAATACTTGCATTTTTCGTGGTAGTTTTGCACCAGTGGCACAAAATGTTCGAAAACCCTACCCTTCGGTTCAGAAAGCGGTATAAGCGCCTTCTGCCGAGTTGGTCGCAGTAGATTTCATGTCGCAGTAGATTCAACGTTCAAAAGTTCCTGAACCAAATAGAGAGTTTGTAATGATCACTTGAAGATGCGATGGGGGATCATTGCCCTGATATTCCCAACTGTAGCACGTTGTAAAATGTTTTTTGTCTTCTATAACCAAACATAATGAAACTGAGTAAACGAGTGGAAACTCCCCGCGAATGATCTCTCATAAGCATCCGTCGAACCATTCTGAACGGCCGTTGTGAAAATATCACCATGAAAATCTCACTTGCGCATATAACGTAACCAATAACTAATGATATCTCTTCTTTATCCTGTTCTTTTCCCTATCCTATGATTGTACATAGGCCAAGTCATATCTCCAAAAGCAGAAACACCGAGACGACACTGAGCAATAAGTAAAGAACGGTAACACTAACCAATTTTACTTTCAGCCAAATTTTTTACAACAAGGTAAGCAAACAAATGACCACTACAAAATGTAGGTACTAAATATCCACGACATAATATTAAACGGGGAAAGGGAGGGACCACCAGGGCACCCAAGTGAAACGATTTGGATAGGGAGCATGGGTCTGCCTCCTCCCAATCGTTAACATTTCGTGGAACGACGACGGGCCTATTCTTTGTCAACGTATGTGTTGATCGGCACTTGAAATATAGTCCGATTCCGTCAGCATTGAAGATTTGACTTGGGAGGCAATCTTTGGGACGCATTTCTGTTGCAAAAACATTGACACACTCGTCAATAATTGCCATGTTGCTTGACAAGTAATTTTCAGAAAACGAATCTCATAGCTTTTAATGAACTTGTCGATATAGCCAGCCAAGACTTACAAACTTACTCACACAAACCAATTCATTTTCATAAAATCTCTGATTGTAGTATGCCTAGCAGTGCTGTGAAAAGTCATTTTGGTAAATTGGATAAATTTACCGATAACTTGGTTCAACAGCTGCATTTATGAGTATAGTTTATGGTAAAACTGTAGCACCTGACAAATTCTACAGCTTTGTCTAATAGTGCATTGTCTTAACTGATATATCCGAAGCAATTTGCGATAAGGGCGTACATGCAAAATGTAAACAAAATTATTTTTCAATGCACTGCATCATTATTACCACTAAATTATGAATTTTGAACTTTTTGTCCTAACTGTGCTTTGATTTTCTTCATTTAATATTGTTTTCGCAAAGGGCGTAGAGTTATTTCACTATCAAAACATAAACATGGCGTAAAGTAAAAGGCGATACCGAAAAAATAATCAACGCCGAAAAGCAAAAGGTAAAACCTAAGAAAATTTCAAAAGTAGGCGAATAGTATAGGGCGATACAATTATTTCCATTACTTGTGGAGCTAACATTGAAAAAGGCGTAATCAAACATACTGGCATTGACAGGCGAATATTTAAAAATGAGCAAATTTCAATGAAAATCTAACGAATTTCCATCAGTTTTATAAGTTATTCAGATGCTAGTTTTGTTCTCTGTCTGCATGCTAGACTGTATTTGAATTTATACGTTAATTTGAAAATTACGATTTGAAATTCTACTTGCAATATTACAATCATCATTCCCCTTCTGTTTACATTCTGCATGTTTGCCCTTATCGTAAATTGCTCCGGATATGATGTATGATATGTACTACCACCCTTTGTAGCACGGAAACTAAGTCTGACAGCAATGGGCTCGCTGTTAGACTTGATGAAGCTTCAATAACCACTGATTTTACTAATCATGCCATTGTATGAAGGGCCAAAACGGGGTTGGGTGTATCGATGGGCAACATCACTTGTACTTTTCGACAGGGATATAAAGAAACTCCTTCCAACAACAAGATTTAACAATTGGTCAAAAGAGCAAGCCACCTAACATAAGGATGCCAAATGGGCGGGGAGAAGAGCCCGCCCTCTATTTACAAACTGTTAGCTTTGGGGAGTTGACATTCCCACTCTCCTCATCCAGAGTGCTTCAATCGGGTGCCTTGATGGTCCCTCCCATTTCCATGAAATTGAATTGTCCTAACTGATATATAGAATGTGTTATATTTACTGTTATGTTCAAATGATATTCATTGTATATTCAGATATTAGGTTCTCACGTCTTAGGTTTTAAAATTAGAATAATATATTGTGAACCAAATCTATCAAAATAATCCAGCCCAACAATTACTTCAGACGTGCTATTGTGAAAATCAGCTTCTGGAATGAGTATGCCAGTTAGGGTCTTTATCTCGCATACTAAGAGTCTCAAGTTCTGACCTTTCACAGTCACGAATCACCTGAATAGAATATTCCAAACTAACAACAGTTCAAAACAGAAAACAAGTATCCACGAATGTAAAATAATCCATCAAGCAGTTGGAACTATCGATCAATCCACGATCAAATTCATTCAATCACAGTAAAGCCCCAACATAGACGCTTCAATGCTGCTACCGAAGAGTCGTAGAATGCACCCGATTCAAGGTTATTCTAATCACGACGAGTCTGTTCCCCCACATGTGTGTTCAAAATACCTCCATAAGAACTAATCTAACGAGAGATGCACACAACGAAACAGCAAGTGACTTCAACTAGATATCCGAGGGAGGATGCAAATGATTCTTGACGCAACTCAACCAGCAACGTCGCCGACGTCGGCGCATTCGAGCTCATTTGGTCGCATCGAATTGATTATTTTAGCATAAATTTAACACTGAGACTGACTACTGACGGCTTCCAATGCGAGATGATGATAGCCGGAAAAAAGTCCAATATTCCCTCGCTGATCAAAGGCGAGAAAATTGCTTTGCTTCGGATCGGAACAAAGGCCACACCACTCCTTCGCAAGTATGATGAAGATGCATCCGCTTCGAAAGAGAAATTCCTCTTCTTTCTTCGCAATTTTTATGGCTTTGGTCACCCCCTGCCACGCCACGACGAGCGGAGGAATAGCGATGATCGTTCTCAAAGCCGATCGGAAGACAAAGAGAAACCCGAACAGAAGCGCAGTCGTTTTCCGATCTGTGCTCTGCCGCACAAACACAAACAAAACTCATCGATTAGTGCCAAATCTCCTAACGACGAGTTGCGTGATCGTTCGGCCGATCGCAAGTTCGCGACACTTGTGCTATTTCGAGTTGCAGTTACACGAGGTACCTACCTAAGTATTTGCATACTTGTTCGGAGAAGCCGCACAGCGGACCATAGTTATTGTATTGATACTCGCGATCGGATTATTGACAGTAGCGGTAAAAGTGATTTATCATTGTTTACGTTCAGGGCTTTGCTCGCGTGGCTGCCGAGCTCCCCGAGCAGGCGCACAGATTATGTCTATTTTGAGGTTACGGTCGAATGGCACTGTGCGAAATTTGGCGGAGGTTTTGGAGGTTAGAATTGGGATAAGGGTTGGCAATCGAAGTTCAAGCTTGTATCAGAATATTTTTGTTCAATTGTCTGACGCAGATCCGTTTGCCCATTATTTTTTTCACTGTGTAAAATCTTTGAGTGGAAACAAATTTTCGATTGTTGCGACGGGAGCGGTAATGCAATGCAAATAAAATAATCATGATGATACCCTAGCGAAGAGAGCCCGCGAGACCAGGCCAGTAGCAATATTTTCGTTGTGCACAATGTCATTACTAACAAGATGATGATGATGATGTCGACGACCAGCCACAGACAGTGCCATTTTCAATCGCGCAAAGGTTAAAGGATGAGATTGCGCCGGCGGTGCAATTTTGCACTCAGCAGAAACGATCAGGGGTCTCGGTTGTGCATATGGTATGGTGAGTAGTTATGAGTGGGGATTCAAATGTGATCTTTAGAAACGAGTAACCAGGCAGGGAATGGAGGATAGCTAGGAGTAGCATCTAAAATGTATGAGCTCATCGTTTGGAGGATATTCAACGTTAATTATTCAGCATTAGTTGATGCCTTGTACTTAGCGGGGTTTGACAGTAAAGGTTAGATTTGGGTGTGCAAAAGAGCACCTTTGAATAACGAGTGTTGCATATAAATGCAAAAAAGGTATGGTACAGCAAAATCTAAAAAAATTAACCTCACAGTTAAGGACCGTGGCTTTTCGAAAACGTTTTTTAATTATTTAAAAGTCATTATAGTTCGGGACATAGCTTCGGAAATATTGCAGCTTATTTTAGTTCCCTTGCTCTTATCTTTGTGAGGTTCAGTACAATCCAAGATCTTCGTATTGGCAGAATTCCATTTCTTGCGAAAGTCACATATTTACAACTTTGACCAGTTATCCGATGAATCCGCTTAATAATTGCCCAGTATCTCTCGACGGGTTGACACTGTGGAACATTTGGTGGAGTTATATTTCTGGGCACAAGTTGTTCATAAATGTTCAAATGTCAGGTGCTTTCAGGGTGCCTTCGAATGAACGGAAGTAAACGTTTTTCAAAGCATTCATTGACGTACACATCCTTATTGATTGTTACGCTTGTCACAAAAGAAGGACTCCGACTTCCATATTGACAAAATACCAGACAAAAATACTTTCCTCCGAACTTTCCAAGGCCAATCGTAGTCTTGGACTTTGGAAGAGTTTCCCTGATAGTTTTATGTAGTATTGCTGTTCAGAAAGTGTTTGCGAAATCCGCTTTATCGTATCTCATCAAGAATTAGATGAGAAATGGCTTTCCCGAGACAATCATAAAACTTTCGAGCGCGAATTTTGATCACGTCATTGATGTTTTTGCAACTTTCTGCTTGTTGTACGTTTTCATTCCCGTTCGTCTCTTGACTCTTTGAACCATTGCTTCATTGGTTCCGTACTTTTTGGCATGATCTCTCACGGACAACTGTCGATTCCGGAGAATTGTGGTAGAAAGTAGTTTGACCAAACTATGAATCCGAGGTCCTAGCGGAACAAACTTTCGGTCCTTTCTTGCTGTTAACGAGCGCCCAGAATACCGTTTCGAATTCCTTTGCGATAAATTACATAAATCATTTATTTGTGTAGGCTCAATCGAATCAACTTTACATAGCCATGTTTTCATATTGGTATCAGTTATCTTAAAACTAAAGTTAGGGAGATAGAACCAATGACCGTAGCCGTCTCCGAGGTTTATAGGAATAACAATTTAATGGATGGAACGATGGACGGGCATTTCAAGTATGGTTTACATAACACATTTGTTTTAAATTCCAAATTGTCGAAAACAATATAACTATACAACTTGAACATTTTTGAGGAAGAAAAAAAAACTCATAAACAGATAAAAAAAACTAAGAGAAAACATACAGTTTACACTTTCTACAATCTAAAGCTAATGTTAGTCAAATGAGTTTCATAAACTCCAGATCACGTACAGCCAAAATATCTCGAACCGGTACATTGGGTTGTCTACCTCGAGCTCGAGGGGAAATATAAAGCTCAGACCTGACTCCGCAATGCTCAGCACTTAACCGAATAATGTGATCTGCATCCTGGCAGCCTTGTTCACATTCACAGAGATTGCTGTCGCTCAGCCCAACTCGGTATAAATGACCGTTCAAAGAATAATGATTGAACATGAGGCATCACACGAATTAGGTCTCGACCCACATCTATACCATCAAACCAAAATTTATTCGACACATTTGGGATGATAGAATATTGCCATCGCCCTAAATCTCCTTCACTCCATTTATACTGCCAGCTGACGAGTGACTGTTGACGAAAAATAGGAAAAACAATCATTTAAAGCGATTTGTCGATCTTAAATATCGCCTTCCATAGCGCCCACCTTTGCAAGCGAGTCCGCTTTCTCATTGCCCAGAATTGAACAATAAGATGAGACCCATACAAAGGTGATGATAAAATAACGCAAAGATAAAGCTCTTAGTAGCTCCTGTATTTTTCATAGAGAAAATTAGAGGAGTGCTTACTGGCGACCTCAAGGAGCGAGTTAGCCTCTATAGAACTGACACTATCCGTGAAGATGAAGTACTTATCCAGTGTGGAGTGAGGCAGCAATTTCTAGCGTAATGTATTGCCTCTAATTCAGCGACATATACATTAGATACACCAAAGCCTGCTGACTCCTTAATCAATGATCCGTCAGTGAAGAACGATTTAGTTGAATCAACTTGGCCAAACTTTGTAGCCAATATCGCAGGAGCAATCATAGGAAGTTGATGCTCTGGGATTCCAGGAAGCTCTTGCTTCATGGGTAAATAAAAATAAACCGAACTGCCGAAGTCGAAGAAGCAAACACGATTGGGAATATTCGGCGAAGGGCTGGCATCCTGTGTTATGTACAACTGGTAGAAAGTCATGAAGCGGGTTTGAGGATTCAACTCAAGGAGCTTCTCAAAGTTTTCGATTACCTAAGGGTTCATGCCTTCACACCTGGTGAAGAGCCGGAATATTCCCAATCGTGTTTGCTTCTCCGACTTCGGCAGTTCGGTTTATTTTTATTTATCCATGAAGCAAGCTTCCTGGAATCCCAGAGCATCAACTTCCTATGATTGCTCCTGCGATATTTGCTACAAAGTTTGGCCAAGTTGATTCAACTAAATCGTTCTTCACTGACGGATCATTGATTAAGGAGTCAGCAGGCTTTGGTGTATCTAATGTATATGTCGCTGAATTAGAGGCAATACACATTACGCTAGAAATTATTGCCTCACTCACACTGGATAAGTACTTCATCTTCACGGATAGTGTCAGTTCTATAGAGGCTAACTCGCTCCTTGAGGCCGCTAAAGCACTCCTCTAATTTTCTCATGAAAATACAGGAGCTACTAAGAGCTTTATCTTTGCGTTATTTTATCATCACCTTTGTATGGGTCTCATCTTATTGTTCAATTCTGGGCAATGAGAAAGCGGACTCGCTTGCAAAGGTGGGCGCTATGGAAGGCGATATTTAAGATCGACAAATCGCTTTAAATGATTGTTTTTCCTATTTTTCGTCAACAGTCACTCGTCAGCTGGCAGTATAAATGGAGTGAAGGAGATTTAGGGCGATGGCAATATTCTATCATCCCAAATGTGTCGAATAAATTTTGGTTTGATGGTATAGATGTGGGTCGAGACCTAATTCGTGTGATGCCTCATGTTCAATCATTATTCTTTGAACGGTCATTTATACCGAGTTGGGCTGAGCGACAGCAATCTCTGTGAATGTGAACAAGGCTGCCAGGATGCAGATCACATTATTCGGTTAAGTGCTGAGCATTGCGGAGTCAGGTCTGAGCTTTATATTTCCCCTCGAGCTCGAGGTAGACAACCCAATGTACCGGTTCGAGATATTTTGGCTGTACGTGATCTGGAGTTTATGAAACTCATTTGACTAACATTAGCTTTAGATTGTAGAAAGTGTAAACTGTATGTTTTCTCTTAGTTTTTTTATCTGTTTATGAGTTTTTTTTCTTCCTCAAAAATGTTCAAGTTGTATAGTTATATTGTTTTCGACAATTTGGAATTTAAAACAAATGTGTTATGTAAACCATACTTGAAATGCCCGTCCATCGTTCCATCCATTAAATTGTTATTCCTATAAACCTCGAGACGGCTACGGTCATTGGTTCTATCTCCCTAACTTTAGTTTTAAGATAACTGATACCAATATGAAAACATGGCTATGTAAAGTTGATTCGATTGAGCCTACACAAATAAATGATTTATGTAATTTATCGCAAAGGAATTCGAAACGGTATTCTGGGCGCTCGTTAACAGCAAGAAAGGATCGAAATTTGTTCCGCTAGGACCTCGGATTCATAGTTTGGTCAAACTAGTTTCTACCACAATTCTCCGGAATCGACAGTTGTCCGTGAGAGATCATGCAAAAAAAGTACGGAACCAATGAAGCAATGGTTCAAAGAGTCAAGAGACGAACGGGAATGAAAACGTACAACAAGCAGAAAGTTGCAAAAACATCAATGACGTGATCAAAATTCGCGCTCGAAAGTTTTATGATTGTCTCGGGAAAGCCATTTTCATCTAATTCTTGAGGATACGATAAAGCGGATTTCGCAAACACTTTCTGAACAGCAATACTACATAAAACTATCAGGGGAAACTCTTCCAAAGTCCAAGACTACGATTGGCCTTGGAAAGTTCGGAGGAAAGTATTTTGTTTGGTATTTTGTCAATATGGAAGTCGGAGTCCTTCTTTTGTGACAAGCGTAACAATCAATAAGGATGTGTACGTCAATGAATGCTTTGAAAAACGTTTACTTCCGTTCATTCGAAGGCACCCTGAAAGCACCTGAATTTGAACATTTATGAACAACTTGTGCCCAGAAATCTAACTCCACCAAATGTTCCACAGTGTCAAACCGTCGAGAGATACTGGGCAATTATTAAGCGGACTCTTCGGATAACTGGTCAAAGTTGTAAAAATGTGACTTTCGAAAGAAATGGAATTCTGCCAATACGAAGATCTTGGATTGTACTGAACCTTACAAAGTAAGAGCAAGGGAACTAAAATAAGCTGCAATATTTCCGAAGCTATGTCCCGAACTATAATGACTTTTAAATAATAAAAAAAAAGTTTTCGAAAAGCCACGGTCCTTAACTGTGAGGTTAATTTTTTTTTAAAAAATATTCTGATACAAGCTGAACTTCGATTGCCAACCCTTATCCCAATTCTAACCTCCAAAACCTCCGCCAAATTTCGCACAGTGCCATTCGACCGTAACCTCAAAATAGACATAATCTGTGCGCCTGCTCGGGGAGCTCGGCAGCCACGCGAGCAAAGCCCTGAACGTAAACAATGATAAATCACTTTTACCGCTACTGTCAATAATCCGATCGCGAGTATCAATACAATAATTATGGTCCGCTGTGCGGCTTCTCCGAACAAGTATGCAAATACTTAGGTAGGTACCTGTGTAACTGCAACTCGAAATAGCACAAGTGTCGCGAACTTGCGATCGGCCGAACGATCACGCAACTCGTCGTTAGGAGATTTGGCACTAATCGATGAGTTTTGTTTGTGTTTGTGCGGCAGAGCACAGATCGGAAAACGACTGCGCTTCTGTTCGGGTTTCTCTTTGTCTTCCGATCGGCTTTGAGAACGATCATCGCTATTCCTCCGCTCGTCGTGGCGTGGCAGGGGGTGACCAAAGCCATAAAAATTGCGAAGAAAGAAGAATTTCTCTTTCGAAGCGGATGCATCTTCATCATACTTGCGAAGGAGTGGTGTGGCCTTTGTTCCGATCCGAAGCAAAGCAATTTTCTCGCCTTTGATCAGCGAGGGAATATTGGACTTTTTCCGGCTATCATCATCTCGCATTGAAGCCGTCAGTAGTCAGTCTCAGTGTTAAATTTATGCTAAAATAATCAATTCGATGCGACCAAATGAGCTCGAATGCGCCGACGTCGGCGACGTTGCTGGTTGAGTTGCGTCAAGAATCATTTGCATCCTCCCTCGGATATCTAGTTGAAGTCACTTGCTGTTGTTTCGTTGTGTGCATCTCTCGTTAGATTAGTTCTTATGGAGGTATTTTGAACACACATGTGGGGGAACAGACTCGTCGTGATTAGAATAAACTTGAATCGGGTGCATTCTACGACTCTTCGGTAGCAGCATTGAAGCGTCTATGTTGGGGCTTTACTGTGATTGAATAGAATTTGATCGTGGATTGATCGATAGTTCCAACTGCTTGATGGATTATTTTACATTCGTGGATACTTGTTTTCTGTTTTGAACTGTTGTTAGTTTGGAATATTCTATTCAGGTGATTCGTGACTGTGAAAGGTCAGAACTTGAGCCTCTTAGTATGCGAGATAAAGACCCTAACTTGCATACTCGTTCCAGAAGCTGATTTTCACAATAGCACGTATGAGGGAATTGTTGTGTGTGATTGTTTCCATAGATTTGGTTCACAGTGTATTATTCAAATTTGAAAACCTAAGACGTGAGTGCGCAATGTCAAAATATTCAAATGAATATCATTTGAACATAACAGTGAATATAACACATTCTATATATCAGTTAGGACAATTCAATTTCATGGGAAATGGGAGGGACCATCAAGGCACCTGATTGAAGCACTCTGGATGAGGAGAGTGGGAATGTCAACTCCCCAAAGCTAACAGTTTGTGAATAGAGGGCGGGCTCTTCTCCCCGCCCATTTGGCATCCTTATGTTAGGTGGCTTGCTCTTTTGACCAATTGTTAAATCTTGTTGTTGGAAGGAGATTCTTTATATCCCTGTCGAAAAGTAGCA
This sequence comes from Aedes japonicus, assembly GCA_034211315.2. Classification (NCBI taxonomy): domain Eukaryota; kingdom Metazoa; phylum Arthropoda; class Insecta; order Diptera; family Culicidae; genus Aedes; species Aedes japonicus. The sequence continues at coordinate 31,910 of JASCZW010009089.1, forward strand.
AGTGATGTTGCCCATCGATACACCCAACCCTGTTTTGGCCCTTCATACAATGGTATGATTAGTATAATCAGTGGTTATTGAAGCTTCATCAAGTCTAACAGCGAGCCCATTGCTGTCAGACTTAGTTTCCGTGCTACAAAGGGTGGTAGTACATATCATACATCATATCCGAGCAATTTACGATAAGGGCAAACATGCAGAATGTAAACAGAAGGGGCATGATGATTGTAATATTGCAAGTAGAATTTCAAATCGTAATTTTCAAATTAACGTATAAATTCAAAGTACAGTCTAGCATGCAGACAGAGAACAAAACTAGCATCTGAATAACTTATAAAACTGATGGAAATTCGTTAGATTTTCATTGAAATTTGCTCATTTTTAAACATTCGCCTGTCAATGCCAGTATGTTTGATTACGCCTTTTTCAATGTTAGCTCCACAAGTAATGGAAACAATCGTATCGCCCTATACTATTCGCCTACTTTTGAAATTTTCTTAGGTTTTACCTCCTTTGCTTTTCGGCGTTGATTATTTTTTCGGTATCGCCTTTTACTTTACGCCATGTTTATGTTTTGATAGTGAAATAACTCTACGCCCTTTGCGAAAACAATATTAAATGAAGAAAATCAAAGCACAGTTAGGACAAAAAGTTCAAAATTCATAATTTAGTGGTAATAATGATGCAGTGCATTGAAAAATAATTTTGTTTACATTTTGCATGTACGCCCTTATCGCAAATTGCTTCGGATATATCAGTTAAGACAATGCACTATTAGAGAAAGTTGTAGAATTTGTCAAGAGCTGCACTTTTATCATACACCATATTCATAAATTCAGCTGTTGAACCAAGTAATCGGTAAATTTATCCAATTTACCAAAATGACTTTTTACAGCACTGCTAGGCATACTACAATCAGAGATTTTTTTTTTAATGAATTGGTTAGTGTGAGTAAGTTTGTAAGTCTTGGCTGGCTATATCGACAAGTTCATTAGAAGCTATGAGATTCGTTTTCTGAAAATTACTTGTCAAGCAACATGGCAATTATTGACGAGTGTGTCAATGTTTTTGCAACAGAAATGCGTCCCAAAGATTGCCTCCCAAGTCAAATCTTCAATGCTGACAGATCGGACTATATTTCAAGTGCCGATCAACACATACGTTGACAAAGAATAGGCCCGTCCTCGTTCCACGAAATGTTAACAATTGGGAGGAAGCAGTCCCATGCTCCCTATCCACATCATTTCACTTGGGTGCCCTGGTGGTCCCTCCCTTCCCCGTTTAATATTATGTCGTGGATATTTAGTACCTACATTTTGTAGTGGTCATTTGTTTGCTTACCTTGTTGTTAAAAAATTTGGCTGAAAGTAAAATTGGTTAGTGTTACCGTTCTTTACTTATTGCTCAGTGTCGTCTCGGTGTTTCTGCTTTTGGAGATATGACTTAGGCCATATGTACAATCATAGGATACGGGAAAAGAACAGGATAAAGAAGAGATATCATTAGTTATTGGTTACGTTATATGCGCAAGTGAGATTTTCATGGTGATATTTTCACAACGGCCGTTCAGAATGGTTCGACGGATGCTTATGAGAGATCATTCGCGGGGAGTTTCCACTCGTTTACTCAGTTTCATTATGTTTGGTTATAGAAGACAAAAACATTTTACAACGTGCTACATGTTGGGAATATCAGGGCAATGATCCCCCATCGCATCTTCTGAGCGATCATTACAAACTTCTATTTGGTTCAGGAACTTTTGAACGTTGAATCTACTGCGACATGAAATCTACTGCGACCAACTCGGCAGAAGGCGCTTATACCGCTTTCTGAACCGAAGGGTAGGGTTTTCGAACATTTTGTGCCACTGGTGCAAAACTACCACTGAAAAATGCAAGTATTCTTGATACAGCATATAATTTCAGAAAATCCATGGACCAATTTCAGGGCTTTTTTCATCATCCAAAAAATTAGTTCAAAAACTAACATTGCTATTTTGCTTAGCTGCCAGGTGATCAACTTTATTTCATTATATCACGTTGGAATTTTCGCCATTTCAGAGTTTGAATCATCTAACACCACAGCGGAAGAAGCTTATAGCTGCATTTCATTATTATATGTACATAATTTTGTATTGTTTACAACATCGTATGATTTCCATCATATCATGACCTTCACATTTCAGTATACATATCCATCGACTAATGGTTATATAGCTGCTCCTTATTATTAATTGCATAGCATTATTATTATCACTACAAAAATAATCGTACAGAAGTTTTATCTGCTTCAAGGTAATAAGGAAGGTGATTCCAATTAGTATAGATATGTTTCTGCTATGTAGCATAAGTTCTTTTCCTATTAACCACCTACACTTGTGAGTGGCCCCAACAGCATCCTTACTATTGGTTTAAATCGGTCCTTTAATTCGATGTTTTTAACGCATCTTGTATTTCATTGAAATAGACCACCCACAAACTGAAAAAAATCTTGAAGTAAAACTACCATTTTACCAGACTAATAGGCATTAAAATTTCATGAAATTAAGTCAAATTTACTACGTTTATGGTACAGCCTTCAACATTTGTGGTATATTTGACAGACCTCAGTGGTTGATTTCAATCGCGAGGCATGTTAAAATCCAACGCATTTATAGCCAGGTGAAAATTGTTAGTGCTTTGCGTTCAATTTAACCCTTTAAATAGTAGTTTCTAGCAGCGAGTTTTTTTTGGCGTGCACTTCGTGAGTGGTCCCAAGAGCATCTACTGTCGGTTTAAATCGGTGCGAAAATTTGAATAACTTCAATGTACAGAGAATAAATCGGGAACATAGATAAATATTTTATTCACTGCCGACGTCAGCTGAATTCAGCACACTGTTTCTCAAAACGGATCCCGCTGCTAACCCAACCATTTTATCCAACATCCCAGAGATTTCTCGTGGAAGTACAGAGGATTTCTCGGCTTCCTTCAAAGCGAGCATCTCCTTCCCATTCCCTACTTGACCTGCATTCAGGTGAGGCCGGCACCGTTATTGCATTAGTTTGGGATTAGTTGGCTCTCTATGCAATAACGACTGATCTGGCAATAACGGAGTAGCAACCTCGGGCGGTCAATCATGCTCATGCTCCTTTTGCGCCACAGATCCAAAAAAATTTGGCATAAAATGATCTCCCTATGCGAGCAGTTCTTGTTTTGGACAACTGTTCTGCGCATTTTAATTCCGACGAATTGACGACTGATGACGGTGCTATCTGATGTTTCTGCCGCTTAACGCCTCAGCTGTAATTCAACCAATGCAACCCTAAACAAAACCATCACCGTTCGATTCTCCAGAAATTTTTACGTAAGAACAGTGCAAGTAAGAGCAATATTACTAGCGCCGATCATCAAAACGGCATGGTATATGAGGTTATTCAATTATATGGGGAAATCGGGTAAAATGGACAATTTACTGAGGTCAACCCTAAACGAAACCATCACCGCTCGATTCTCCGGACATTTTGACATAATTACAGTGCAAGTGAGAGCAATATAACTGGCGCCAATCTTCCGAACCACATGGTATATGCGTTTATGCATGTGCGAGGGAAAATCGGGTAAAATGAACCACTTCCTGGCATCCGATCAAAGTTAAATTTGTTCCCTACAGTTCTTCAGCTGTTTTTTGCAAAATTACAGTGCATTTTGGTTCAATATAGTAGCACCAACTTTAGTTTTTGGGTAATAATTCTAGTTTGCATCCAAAAAGAGGAGAGAAATGGGCAAAATGGGACATTTACTGTGGTCAACCTTAGATGAAACCAACACCATTGGATTCCCCGCATTTTTTCCCATAAGATAAGCTATTTTTCACGACTCCTTCCCTGTGCCGTCTAAATTAATGGGATTTTGGATCCAATTTTGCCCACTGTGCATACCGTGTTCCAAATGATTAAATCACGCTACAGACAGATCATGTTGCGAGAGGTTCATGAGAGTTTCTCGACAATGTTCAAGGAATCAATGTTAAGGATGCCATCTTTTGGATTGCGCAATCATGGGATCTAGTTGCTCAAGCATCCATGAGGAAGTCGTGGAATTTGTTGCATAATCCGGACTATGTGGAAGATGAAGATGGTTTACCACTTTTAGTCATTAAACAAAAAGGTTAACAAAGACCTCCGCCAAAATTATGGCCTCGAGCATCTTCGATGATGAAAATGATGAATATGAAGTTCTGAATGATTCAGAAATAGTGGAACAAGTACGAAATTCTACGGGTGACGACGAGATGACGTATAACACATTGGATTTCAGCCTACCAGACGATGACAGCACGAATGTCTCGGATTCTAAGGATTCTGAGGATGACTTACAGTTACTTTATGATGAATCGGCGTCGAATGCTGTGGACGTAATGATCAGTTATGCTGAGGAAAATGGTTGACCTCTGAATTCTACATCTTCGAGAAGATAGCGGATAGAAATTCATCTCGAGAACGACATTTGTTTAAATCGCTCCTCAAATTCGATGTTTCAACATACCTTTGTGTTCTGCTGGAATAAACCTTCTACACTAGTGAGTGGCCCCAGCAGCATCCTTACTGTTGGAGTAAAGCGGTTCTCAAACTCGGTGTTTTAACGTATTCTTGTATTCCATTAAAATAAACCACCCACACTTCTAAATGGTCGAAACGGCATCCATACTGTTGGTTTCAATCGGTCCTCAAACTCGATTTTTTAACATATTTTTGGGAAACTAGGAGAATTCGGATAAGGAGCACTCGACACTGAAGAAGTCTGTAAGTAGCAGACGAAATAGGCCTATCTGTCAAAAGATAAGCTCATAGTGGAATTAAATGGAATTTGCTCGCGATTACAAGCGAAATTTTTAAAAAAGTGTTTCAAGGTTTAATTTTTTATTTTTTTAAAAAGTGATCAAATGAAGTGTTAAATTTTAAATTCTACTAGTTTCCCAATCACAATCGTTCTACTAATACGCTCAAAAAAGTTTTTTTTAAAATAGTGTTTAAAAAAAAAGTGAAAGTGAACATATTTTTGTTTTCTGCTGAAATAAACCAACTACACTTGTGAGTGGCCCTAACAGCATCCTTACTATTGGTTTGAATCGGTGCCAAAATTCGAATAACTTTCATGTGCACATCTGTACAGAGAATAATTCGGGAACATAGTTAAATATTTTATTCGCTGCCGACGGCAGTTGAATTCAGCACACTGTTTACCAGAACGGATCCCGCTGCAAACCCAACCATTTTATCCAACATCCCAGTGATTTCTCGTGGAAGTGCAGAGGTGTTCTCGGCTTCGAACAAAGCGAGTATCACGTCAACATATTCCTACCCACTCCCTACTTGACCTACATAGTCTGGGGATCACCAGTTTTCCAGATTGAGGATGTGTGCTTGTCCCAAGCATCATCTGTTGGCTCTCCGTGTAATAACAGCTGATCTGGCACTAACGGAGTAGTAACCTCGGGCTGTCAATCATGGTCATGCTTATGCTCATGCAAAAATTCATCTCGAGAACGACATTACCTGCTACCTTAGAGTCGATTTAAATATGGGGTCAATTATAGAAATCGGTTCGACCGTCACTTGGCTCGACAGATCAATATTGCTAAGTGACAAATGTCGAGATCGACGAAATTTCGTCGAGTTGGTCGACTCAATCGATCGCTCGGAAACTAGTGTCTGATCTGTCACATTTTGTTTGTGTAAGAGTTTGTTTTCATATGCATTTTTCATCAGTTCGTGGTAATTGGCTTAGGAAGGTCAGAAATATACTAAACCATTATTTTTTTGCAGTTCAATTAACAGGAATACAATTTAACTCTAGCAAAAAAAATCTTTTCTTATTAAAAACAAATTACCCACTGTTAATAATGGCTCATTGAACTGATAAAATTTATTGCGGACATTGCCAGAGGCTTTTGTGGCGCGGAACCAGCAAAACTAATGCTGAACAGAAGTGGTAGGATATCAAGAGCTCAATTCATTAGGACCACCAATGAACCTTGGGTCGGAATAACAATAAGTAAATTTCATTTTCTCGTTTGTGGTTCGAACAATAACTCTAACATTAGCTCTCAGGCACAATCGGTTGCCGCACGGAAGCTCAGAACAATAGTAAATATGATGAACTTTTGAAATCAATCTTAGAACTCTAATTTTTTAAAGTACTTCTAAACGTATCATTTCAGTACATTTGATAGATTTCCTAAAGTATAGAAAGAAAACTTCTTAGTAGTTCTAAGCAGGAATATCCCGAAAAATTCAGGACCAAACATCTTGCGAAGTTCAAGATTATATTCCCAGACTTTAAGGAGAAAACCTCCCAGAAAATCAGGAAAGGACTTTTCAGAGCTTCCAGAAGAAGTTTAGGGAAGAGGACTTCTAGAAGTTTGGAACATTCCAGAGGTTTCTGGAGTTTTCTCTAGAAGTCCAGGAAAAAAAACTTTCCCGAAAATCAGAAGGAAACAAACCAGGTAGGGCGCTATCTAAAATTTCTCAAAAATCCAGAAACAATCTTCCGCAAAGCTCAGAACGTCTTAGAAATTCAGGAAGAGCTCTTCTCTGAAGTTCAGGAAAGGACTTCTCAGAAGTTCTCAAACAAACCTCCCAAACGTTCCCCGAAGTTCAGGAATATTAGAGCGAAAATTTCTCAAAGAAAAGAAAAGAAAAAACATTCAAGTAGAATAGTGGTACTTTCTAGTAGGTTGAGCACGATTTTCTCAGAATTTCAGAAACAATCTTCTCCGAAGTTCAGGAGAAAAATCCTCAAAAGTACTGAAAAGGACTTCTTAGAAGTTCAGGAAGACTCTTCCAAAAAATTTAAGGAAATTTTCCTAGAAATTCTAGAGAGGACTTTCCCAAAGTTTGTGTGAAATTTACCCTGAGTTCAATATGGGACTTATCAGATGTTTAAATAGAATAAGCTCTGGAAAAACATCCCAGAAGTTCAGGAAAAGCTTACTAGGAGGGCACTACCTATTAGTTTAAGAAGGAATTTCTCAAAGTTTCAGGAAACTTCTCTAGAAGCTCAGGAGAGGACTCTCCAGAAGTTCCGAAGGAAATTTCCCAAAAGTTTAGTTGGAATTACTCCAAAAGTGCTAGACAGCTTTCCTGAAGTTCAGAATCGAACATTCCAGAAGTTCAAAAAGGAGGCTTTCTTTGAAATTCAGATGGAATACTGCAGAAGTTCAGGTAGACACTTGCGAGAAAAACAGGATGAAACTTTCCAGAAGTATAGGGATACTTCCTAGTAGTTAAAGCAGGAATTTCTCAGAAATTCAGGAACAAACTTCTCCGAAGTTCAGAAGACAACTTCCTTAGAGTTCGAAAGAGGACTTCTCAAGAATTCAGGAACAAACTTCCAACCAATTTAAGAACATTATTCAAGAAATTCTGAAGAGAACTTTCCCAAACTTTTGAAGAAATTTTCGTTGCAGTTAAGGATGGGACTCATCAGATTTTTTTTTTATCTTTATTAGTATGACTTTAAACCTGCTGGGCTAGTTCGTCACCTGGGACTCATCAGCAGTAGACTGTAACTAAGTTCAGCAAAAAACTTATCACCTGTCCCTGGAAGTTAGGTTGAGTTGTTAGATGCAATTTACAAGAAATTCAGGGAGTGACTGCGAAGAAGTGCATGAGGAAACTTGCCTAAAATTCAGGAGAAACTTCTCAGAATTATAGCAAAGAGCTTTGTCGAAGATCAGAAAAGAGCTCTCCTTAAATTCTAAGATCAAATCACTGACCGCACCGTAAAAGCAGTCAATACAAAAATCATTCATATGACCATAATGATATTTATTGCTCATGACACCATATTAAAATATGAAACTGTTGAAGTAGAATTCACAGTATCACAATCGAATTTGTAGGATAAAAAAATGATACTGTTTGTTCCCGCTTAGACTCAAAAATTACATTTCAGATTCGAAAATGTACATATACTCGAGGTATGCCTGTATATGGTTAACATTCTTTGATAAATGTATGTAATTAAACTCATAGACTACTACAAGCAGTGTCGATTTCTTGCCGTAGCAGCAGGGATCTTTGATCATAACGTCCGACAGTCCTTACGACATGCCCAGCCCACCGTAGTGGACCGACTTTACGGTGTACACGATGGAGGTTCTCCCAGCAACTGATGCAATTCGTGGTCCATTTGCCTCCTCCACGTTCCATCTTCCATCTGCACTCCACCGTAGATCGTACGCCTTCCGTTCATACACCAAAGACGCGTTGGGCCTACACTAACAATGTCCATATTTCGTGGCTGTCGAGGACTACCGGTCTAATCATTGTCTAGCAGACTGTAAACTTTGTAGTTCGGCGAACTTTGTTCGATCTTAGCCAGCCATAATGCGCCGTTGTATTTCTCTGCTGGTGTCATTATCGGCAGTCACCAATAATCATCGTCGATCTGAACGCGTGATGGGAGACTAACCGATTACACTCTTGAGCTCGTTCCAATCGTTCTGTGTAGGACAGCTTGGCTCCAGCTAAAGATGAAAACAGCTGCCGAAATGTCAGGTCTAGTGTTGACCGATACAAAGAGCAATTGTCCGGTGGGTCGTTTATAATTGATGTTATACCGGAGTAGACTCCTGCCTTTATGCTTGAAATACACCGGGTCCATTGGTAGATTTAACACGTTCGCATTTGACAGGCCAGTACTTTGAACAATTTCGCAATTCATTGGTTTATGAAGAAATCACCGACCCGTTGGAATATGTAACTTCGTGAAACCATTCCGTTTCTAGGCAGCTGGTTTAACATTTAGGTCATCAACCATTTCTCAGTCGGTTATCCTCGATAACAAATTAAAACATGAGGAAGCACGAGAAATGTGTTATGCTTATTAGCTGGATAGCAAATATAGCAGTTGGCACCTCCCAGCACGCATAGAATCCGAGACTTTCGTGGAGTCCCTTTATATACTGTATAGTTTATGTAAGAACGGACTCACCATATAAGTGTTAATTCCTATAAGTCTACAAAAACCGCCAATCCATGCAGTTCGATGCGGAGCCGCAAATTCTTCACGGGAGCCTCCAAAACCGTCTCGTGATCAAAATCTCAACCTGTTCAACGGGTATGATCTTCAAAATGCTTGCTTTCAGTTCAGTTGATGTAATTAACTGAATTTGTAAATCGTCTGACAATCTCCAACTGAAATGGTACAACAAGAGACATTCGATTACTCACAATGCTGAAAGCAGTTGAAGTTGAAGGCAGTTATTCAAACCCCAAAGAAATAAACAAACAAAAATCCACAAAATGTTGACCCAAGATTTTCAACAGAAAGAAATGAAGCTGAATTTGGTCTTGTAATAGAAATTGGTGAGTCCATTCCAATTATAAAAAAATATGTTCAAGTTTATTTCATTTCACATCTACTTTGTTTTCATTGATAATTTTAGACATTTCAAATGGTATCCATTAATATACTCCAATGGCATTCATGCACGCTCCTTGAACATCCAATCTGTGCTTCAAAACCGCGAAGATCTTACAAAAACACATAAAATTGACCCACATCCCGCCCCGAAATTCACCAGACCAAAAAACCATTCAATCCAAACTTCTTCACCTAACTCCCAGCGCAAGCGGGCGTCAATTCTTCACACGTATCTCTTCTACCGAAACAGACCCCCACCCCTCGCCACAGCTTTGTTGCGTAACCGTTGGGAATGAAATGGCAACTTTGTATTCCGAACTATCAACTATTCTGCTTCCCCGTTCACATTTCGATTCGCACACTAAACTCACCTGTTTCGCTTGGAGAGCTCCAAAAAACAACTTCAATCCTTGTGGAATCGAATTGATGCCCCTTTGCGGGGGAGTAGTAAAGGGGTTCGCCGTTAACAACAGCTGTAAAAGTGCATGAAAATTTAATAACCGTTCTATAATCGTGTGGCAGCGCTCGATCCGACCATCCGAGTCCGACCAACGCCGCCGGTTTGACGACTCTATGAAAGACGTTTGTGGATAGACGCCCTTGTACTTTTGCCCCTGGCAGCTGCGGGCTTCTGACTGATGGACTCGGTCGGTGTTAGGAACATAAAAAATCACTTTGCGGTTCACGCGGGACTGGTGGATGGGATTCATTGCTGCGACAGAAGACGACGTTTGATGAAGGTTTTGTTAGAAATAAATAAGATGAGTTGAAGGTTTTGATGATTGTCGAGAAAAAGAATCTTGCTGCTTGTTGCTTGCGAGGAGCAAGAAGATGTCAATTTCCGATTTATGGCGACTCACAAAAATAATATCAAATCATGGTGGAAGGATTCCGTTTTTGAATGTTGCTCTTAACTCGATTAATTTGTGTAATTCCGACTGGTCTCAAGTCTGGTTGCTATAGAAATTGTTTTCAGAAGAAACGGTATTTTGAAATCTTGACACAATACGACTACCATTACAAATGTCTACCATAAGTATCTCAAATACACCAGTGGCCTGTCATCCTAAACATGTTCAACCTGTTCATTGAACAGGTTAAAAGTTTTATCCAATCGCATGTTTTCAAATTCAGTTGCTTCAAAATTTCCAATAAAATATGAACAAGCGATCGGGGAAGCGGATATTCGTTGCGTTTTTCTTTTGGTTAATTTGGTTGCACAAACTCAACGTATATTGCAAAGAAGTAGCTATTGAGCGATATGCGGTCAAATAAGTTTTGTACAACTGGAATGGTCTCACCAAAGTTTGCTATTGGATTTAATTGCTATCTGAAAGTTGCTCCCCTGAAACAATATGAAACCTAAAAATGTTCGGAGTTTGCTGGGACTGTGAATGAAACGGTCGAAATTACAAGTAATAAGAAGAAGACGCATTTATTTTCGATTTTTGAATACATCCTTCTTCCAGCAGATAGTGTTACTGCTTTGATTTCTATCCAATATATAAGAAGAAAATGCAACTCACAGTGTTCTCTAGTGTTGTCACTAATTCCCGAAGCTAACAGCTCAAGCGACTGTGAAAGCGGATATTCGTGTGCGTTTTACTAATTTAAGATTATTGTTTACAGGTTTACAGGAAGTAAACCCAAAATATCGGAAACGAACGCAAAGTGGTTGTTGGTCAGATTGAGCTGGAAATTTGAATAGCCCACCATGTTCTGATTTTTTATATGATTCAACCGTTAGATATGGGTTCTCTTTACTCAAAAAAATTAAGAAACTTCTTTGAACTGTTAACGCATACCTTTAATTATTTATTTTTTGTTCAAATGCTTTTGCTCTTCAGAATTTTAAATTTCAAGTACTTTGATCATCAACAAAAAAAAACCTAAAAAACGGAGATAAAAAGTGTGATTCTGATTATTATCTTATTATTATCTATCCTCCCATGAACAACTAGTAGTCGATCCATAACAGCATGCAGATCCATGCAGGTTTCCTTTAATTTGGGTTCCAAAACCACCGAAAATCGTATTTTGACCTCCGGTGATTTGCATTTTTCTTTTCAAATTGGCATCAAGAATTGAAGTTTTATACTTTTTCAGAACCACTCAAACATCTGCCTGAGCTTAAATATAAACGCTCAAGAAGCTTTTTTTTATTTTTTAGCCTTTAACGATCCACTTTGCCGAAGAAAGTGTTTTAGTCAGACTTCATCAGAAAAATAATAAGACCCTTGAAAGGCAACATTTTCGTCAAAAAAAAACAGCAAAGTACGATCAACCCCCCAAATAACGCCGATTCCATTGAAGAGGGTCTCGAGTGATATATGGGCATTGACCTTTGTTGCTTCATTAGATAATATCTCGTGATGCTTCGTATATACGTGGTTATTTTCTTGGGCAAGTTTGTTTATCTGATCAAGGCCGTCAAAATGGTAAACCTTAAAACTTGTTCTCGAATTCAAGAATGCAGTTCACGGATCTGGGCACGGATTTTTTTCCGTGTGGGCATCCTTAACATATAGAAAGTTGGCGCGTCTTCGAAAAATATGTTTGAGTGGCGAAGGCCTTTGGACAGTGTAAACATTAGTTCAGATTTGTCCGCTACGTGGTGCTAGTTTACATTTGAACTTTTTGTATGACCTGTGTCCTAAGATCTCGATCATTTATGAATTTACTGTCTTGGGGAAAATTAGTCGGAAAACCATGACCTGCGATACGGGCGTATTAAAAGTTCAGAATTAACTCACTACGCTGTGCATGTAAATTCCTGACAAATTGCAAGATCAAGGCGAGTGGTGTAAACGTTAGTTCAGAACTCGTTCGCTACGTAGCGCGAGTGTACATGTGAATTATTTGTATCACCTGTATTTTGAGATCTAGACCAACTATGAATTTACTGTCTGAATTTACTGAGTGAGCTCACCGTAAATTGTCGATATTTTATCAACAGGGAGTTGGTAAAGTGGGGAGGGGATTGGGTGAGGTGGTAAGTTATACGTTACCACCCTAGATAAACAAAATGTCCATAAATGCTGTATGTTGGGTTTCAAAATAAAGACACATAAGGACACAAATTGTGTTTTACAGGGTTTAGGCCTTACGTGGCATGCTAGGATTTCGACAGCAGGCATTACTTCACAATTTTGAAGGTATACACTACTGAACAAAATAATGTATGCATTGGCCGTCATACACGCTCTGTGGCTGCTTCCAGAAGATGGATTGAATTGAAATTTCAGTAGCTCCCATCTTGAAAGTTTCAGCCAAAACAACGCATACACGGAAAAGTTTTACCACATAAACTTTATGCAAGTTCTCTGCAGAATTTCCCTGAAGTTCTCTGCGTAACTTCCCTGATATTCTCTGAAGGTCTTCCAATTCTCTGGAGGACTAACCCAAAGTTTTGTGAAGCACTTCTCTGAAGGACTAATCCGAAGTTGGCAGAAGAACGTACCAAGAATCCCCTTTTTTGGTAATCGACCTGTAGCAACTAGCCCATATTGGGGTAATCAGCACTAGCAATAAACATTCATTAAGAAAATTTCCAGTCAGAATAGCAAACTGGTTGGACCATGCTCTCTCCGATCTGAATACAATTTCTATAAGGGTATATTTAAAATGTGGATTTAATTTTTTTTAAAAGTGAACATACGACTCATCTGATCGAAATATCGTCTTAGAAAAAGTTTTAGTTTGTCAAAATACACTGTAACTAAAAAAATCGCAAATTCATGCTTCAAAAACATAAATCGTTGATTTTCTCAAAGGGACCTCCCTTCTGATCCTCCTATTTTTTTTTAAAAGCTGAAGTTATGT
>JASCZW010009090.1:0-45154 GCA_034211315.2 Aedes japonicus
AACCAAAGATGTGAGAAGAAGATTTTGATACGTTTTTGAATACGCATGTTTGAAAGGCGGCATCCGATCAAGCAAACAATCTCTTGCGTAGCTAGGCACAGTGCGTGGTAGGCAAGGAGGAAGGGAACCCGAGACAACTATAAACTCACAATCTCCTATATAGTTTTAACAATATGTCGATGTAGGTTTAGTAATCATAAATGAGTTGCAATTTTCACGAACATAATTTTGCTGTACTCTATGCCAAAAATTTGGTTTGTAATCAAGACAAAGTGCAGACAATAAAAACCTTTCAATGACAATATGACATACATTAACAAAACTTGTTGATGTAGAGATTATATGGTGAAAACGAGATTAAACTATTTGAAAACAATAACATATAATTTGATTATATATCTTCCATTCGATTTCAAACAAAGCTTCTCACCGTATCGGCTATACTGTTCAGATCCTCTTACGCTAAATCAAATTCAGAATTCAGCGTGTATCGAAATTTAAAAAATATCAAATGTCTGTAAAAGTCTGCAACATGAATAAAATGTCTGCTTAATGTCTGCATCGTTAAAAAAGTCTGCAAGAAAAATAAAAAGTCCGTATATTTACAGACATGTCTGTGAATATGGCATCCCTGCGGTGGAGGTACAAATCTCACGCGCCAGCATAAGGTTAGTGCGAAAATGACATCTCTGTTGACGGCTTGTTTTCAAATGGTCAACATATATGCTTGAAATGCTAAGAAAGAAAGAAGAAGGCAGATACTGAACCAGTATTTTTTGGGAATTGGAAAACTAGGAGAATTTAAAAATAAAACTTCATTTGATCACTTTAAAAATAAAAATAAAACATTGAAACACTTTTCAAACTGCTCAGTAAACGCGAGCAAATTCCATTGAATTCTACTACAGCTTATCTTTTGACAGATAGGCCTATTTCGTCTGCTGCCACAGACTTCTTCATGTTAGTGCTCGACTTGAAGGAAACATCACAGTAGGTCTAGTATTTATAGTAGGTTTGTTGGTTCCGCGGTGTGTGAGGTAGGGTGGGTAGAGAAGTTCTTGAGTGTTTTCATGTGTTTGTTTGTATACCTGAAATGTTGTTTGATACCTACATGGTTATTCATTATTACTTCGTTTGTCGTGTTGTGTTGTGCAGTGAGTTGTTTTTGTGTGAAGGTATAAATTTAAAGAGCCACGAATATCCGTTTCCTTGATCCTAATTAAGCAATTTTTTGGAATTTCGTTTGTGGATTGCTAGCTTCCGCTACATTTAGTTTCCAGGGGTTTGTGATATGTCTTAAGATTTGTATGTTATTTAAGTTTAAAAAATGTTCTTCGTTGAATATATGTTCAGCTACTTTTGATTTAAAATGGTGTATGATCCCTTTGTCAGTATCTTTGTTTGCTTTAGTGACTTCTGCAATATGCTCTTTGAATCGAATTTTGAGATTACGTTTAGTTTGTCCAATGTAAATTTTGCCGCAATGATAACAAGTTATTTTGTAGAAAACCAACAAACACACAACGCACAATACCACATACGTCTAACCACTCATACCAACACAAAATAGCATCATTTAACCACATGATACACAGAATACAAACGTTACCCCTAAGTCCAAACGGCATAACTAAAGAACTCGACTTCATTTTTTTCGTCGTGGGACGATGAATTTAATAGTCATCCCTTTCAATTGAAACACATTATCTTCTTTTGAAAGCCACTTCTTACTCAGCATCAGCAAAAAAATCATCAAACAAACAATTTCGACTGAGCTTTTCATTCATCGGTGTTTATTTTGGCCTTCGATGTCAAACTAGTATGAAGCAGCCCGTTTGAAATTCATGCAATGCGTGCGGATTCATATTCAATTCTGAGGTATTAATTATTTTGAAGACTAGAAACATTGCCATCAGATAAAGCAATTGTAGCACCAAAAGCAACAATCAACCATTTTAAGAAATGATTGATAAATTTGCTGATATTAAAGTTGCTTTCAAGCGATTCCTGTTGTGTTCACAGCTCCAGCGCAAATGCAATAAATGTAATCAGTATCAAACAGAAACAGAAATATTTCTAGCAACACTGGCACTCATGTTTCGCTGTGTTCAACAACCAATGCTCGGTTGAGGGCATGAAATAAAATCAATTTCAACGAAGTTGTTTCAACGACATTCACCACGTCGTTTGAAGCAAGCCTGAATTTCAATTGAAACGCTTTCGACGGTGGCTAGATCGCAAATGAATTTAAGCTTACTCACGTTGCAGGAAATGAATTGAGAGTGAATCGGTGAAAGTAAGCTCCATTCACTACACGAAAGCTAATTAAATTGTAGTGAAATGAATACAATTCGTTTTATTTTGATGCTTCTGGTGAGTAAGTGCTAGAATTAGGTATCCATCAAGTCAGAGGCATCACTCCATCACCCAGTACAGCCAGGATAATATTTGATAATAAATACGTGTACAATGTGCGGGTTGTAAACCTCAGCAATTAGGTAGGAAGATATTCTCGAAAACCAACTTCTGCTGCTAGATACTGGTTAAAAAGTTGCGCTTGATTTTGTTGGTTATAATTTAAAAACTTAACTCAATATTTGCCATAAAACGAAAAAAGCAAACGTAAACATTTCATCCTTGTAGCTTTTTCACCTTTTTTTTTTATCAAACAGAACGTTATACCTTCTCTTCAGTTGCTTTAATTCCCAAGGCACAAAGAAAATACATTTCCATCAAGTTGATTCCAACCGTCATTGTTCCTCACTCAGAAGAAGGTGGGCTGGAGGGTCCTCAGGGCCAGCAACCTACTCGGAAAATTACAATAACGAAAACAAAGCGAACGAGTTTTTTTTTCTTTCGACCGAGTTCAAATGCAGGGCAAAAACGAATCTGAATGTTTTGTTTTATAATTTTTACAACATCAATGTTACAACCCATCTGATATACATATTCAGAGTTGGTTGTGGAGCTACCGAGTGAACTCGTGAGCATAATCAATTCGTAGACTTTTTGCTGGAAAACACACTAGCTTCGTTCAATGACGTTGGTCTAGGTTAGTGTGAAATCGATTCGAGTTAAGATGTATTTTTCAGCAGATTTCAAACTGAAATATGTGTAAGTGCCATACCGATTGAACATCCGTTTGATCTCATTGCTTTCGTTGCTGCCCTTGACACTCTTATATAAGTGAAATATTCAATAATAATAGCTAATAGGAACTCTTTCGTTTTTACACGCATCTAAAATCTCGCTGTTCATACGTAAAAATCAGCACACGATATTATCACATTATGATCTATTTCGAGCACTCCTCGAACAAAGCAAATCGGCTTTTTACGATAAAATCATTTTTGCCAGCTTCCCGCCTTGCACTAACCGATTTTTATCCGATGGTTTCCGAATCACCCATTAACGCGCACCACCCGAAGCCATTAATTTAATGACTTCTTAAGCCATTGCCAGTGGCGGAGCGGCTGGAATACATGCATTAGGTACTTGCGGGGGATGATAGAAATGATCCCATGAAACAGCTTTTCCCATTTTCCCAGCAGCAAATGGAGCAGCAGCAGCAGCAACAACAGCAGCAGCAAAAATCCCCTTTAATCCTCAAATGAAACCAAATCTTTTACTTGCTCAAATCTCCCCTTCTTCTTCTTTTTCTGCCATATGGCCACTGCAAGTAGAGAATTTTACCTAAGTACCTGTTGGAGAGCGAAGCGTAGCGCATCGGATTTACTTGCATAATTCAGTAGGATATTCTCTACCTGCCGCAAACATACTCATTTCGCAAAGTATACGAACACTCGCCATGCGTTTCGAAGGAAGGAATGGCTTTCATCATTTTCGGCTTATAATTTTTGCTCTATCGGGCTCTCCTGCACTAGTGGCTCGGTGGGCTGCTGGGTGTAAAACTTATTCAGAACTAAAGCTTGGAAAATGGTTATCATGGGTGATGAAAGGAGAAAGGATGTTTTCAGACCTTTTGGAGAATCGCAGTTGGCGATGGTATTTCCAGAAGTTGCAACGACTAATTGACCAAATTAACAGCGAGAATGTTTCGCTGATCATGATGATGCAAAACTTTTAATAATTTTGCAGATCCTCCCTGCAAATGCCCCAAAAAGAGGATTGTAGGTTGATCTGAAATTTGGTGTAATATTCGAATATTTCAAATAATTCAGTGTAGTATTTTCGCTTGGGCTTTACGAAAACAGGAGGGATTTAAAGAGTGTTTGCGAAACCTGTGTCCTACCGTCAAGTGATTCCGGTTGGAGTGATAGCCATTTGTCTATTCGATCTTTTGTTCTGTAGACCCTTTGCCATAACACGTTTTGTTATTCGACCTTTTTGACGTAGGACTACGCCTTTGTTTTCATTGCGATCGTCACAAAAAGGGGTAAGGTTATCAGCGTTTATATCTTAGTCATTTCTCTAAACATTTTCAAATGTTTGCACCAATCGATCGGAAATATTTCTACGCATCAACTTCAATAGACAATTATGTTTATTTTAGGTCACATACTAAGGGGTCATATAAATATGTTCTAGGTTATCCAAAATGCACTTGAGTTCAGAACTTAAGATCTACAGTTGTAACAGTAGCTTTAAGGGCTATATAAGATTATGATATGTATTCCAACATATTGAATGAACCTCGTGGAAGGTCAACAGTCATTATTTGATCATTTTGTGATGCTCTAGGTCATCATTACTGTCCATTACTCATTACTCATTACTCCTCTTCAGAACTTCAGATTTACAGTAGTAACTATAGCTTTATGGACTATACAAAGTACCCATGTAGCACACTAAGACCTTTATTAGTTGTAGTAACTTGATTATGTACTAACTTGATGATTATGACTTAGCAAGTCATATATATGTTATCTTAACCGAATGGCAACAAGTGTGCTACTAGGGTAACGCTACGTATTGAACCATATTCAGTTAATATTTCAGGACGTAAACAAACATTGCTGAGATGAACTAGGATGATCGAGGTCATCAAAACTGTCCTTGTGTTCAGAGCATAAGATCTACAAAATTTATTCAAAAATATTCATTGAAAAGTGTAGAGGGTCAACAGAAATAATGCGACAATTTTTGGGATATTCTAGGTCATCCAAACTGTTCTTCTGTTCCAAACATAGGATCTACAGTTGTAACAGTGGCTTTTGGAGCTATATAAGGGGACTATATGTATTCAAACATGTTCAATGCTTCTTTTAGAAAATCAACTTTATAATTTTCTGATCCTCTAGGTCATACAAACTGTCCTTGCTTTCAGAACTTGAGATTTAAAGTTGTAACAGCATTTACATAGTTACAATACACATTAAAACTTATTCAATGAATATTCTTAAAAATAAACAAACATTATAGAGCAAAATGACATGTTCTGGGTCATCCAAACTATCCTTGAGATCAGATCATAGGACCTACAGTTAAAACAAAAGCTTTCTGAGCTATGCCAAGCTACGCTGTGTATTGAAACATAATGATTGAATATCTTGGAAGACCAACATACATTATGAGGTTGTCTTCAAGGTTATCCAAACTATCCTGGAATTCAAAACTGAAAATCTACGGCTGTAACTGTAGCTTTCTGGACCAAACAAAGTAACAATATGTATTTGACCAATTTTAATGAGTCTTTTGTAAGGTTAACAGATAGGAATGAGATTTCTTGGGATGTTTCAGGTCGCTCTAACTGCCCCTGAGTTCAGAAGTCAGGATCTCCAGTCGTAACATTAGCTTTAAATCCTTTAAAAGGTGACAATGTGCATTTTAAACACATTCAGTAAATCTTTTGTAAAGTTACCAGTCATAATCAGATTATCTTGAGATGTTCAAGTTCATAAAAACTGACATAAGAACTGAAAAATGACATAAGAACATAAGATATACAGTAGTAACCGTAGCCTCTTGGGCTATACAAAACGACGATATCTATTCAAACATATTCAATGAATGTTCTGAAAGGTCCCCAGACATCAAGGATAATCTTGTTAGTTTCAGGTCATTCAAAACTTAAGGTCTACAATTGTAATAGCAGCTTTATGGGCATACAAAGTTAACTTAGCTCATTTGACATGAATATTCCAAGCTTATCTGATAATGTCTGTAAGTCTTCCAGGACATTCATTAAATATGTTCGAATAAATGACATAACATTGTACAGTGGATAAAGCTACTGTTACAAGTATAGATCTAAAGTTCTGAACTCCAGTAGAGTTTGGACGACCTAGCACATCTGAAAAAAATACATCCTCCTTTTTTTTGAATTATTTGTATGCTATTGAGCACCAATTCAATCAGAACACACCATATTGCTTGTATAATAACGCTTGGAAAATTTTAGGCCTGGAAGGGTTAACTCTAAATATATTGCATTGTACAATCTGAATGGCTTATACTTAGTTGCGTAGTCCTACATCATCATTCCGAACAACCCAATTGGGATAACTAATATGTTGGTAGATGTTTTTTTTTTTGATAATTTAAAATCATTTACTGGTAGCAGAAACCATCGACCCTGCTAAGTTGGAAACTTGCCATCTCTTCAATCTCTCAATTTTACACAAATGCTGGTTCCGTGGATTGTAGTATGGCGCAAAATTGTCAAAACAAATATTACCTGTCAGACGAGTATCCTAATCACAATCTAACCAAATAGCCAGTAACTGTTAGCATAATGGAAACTATGGTAATTCATACATAGTTTTTCTTACAAAACCAATCCAAATCCAATCCAAATCCAATCCAAATCCAATCCAAATCCAATCCAAATCCAATCCAAATCCAATCCAAATCCAATCCAAATCCAATCCAAATCCAATCCAAATCCAATCCAAATCCAATCCAAGTCCAATCCAAATCCAATCCAAATCCAATCCAAATCCAATCCAAATCCAATCCAAATCCAATCCAACCAATCCAATCCAATCCAAATCCAATCCAAATCCAATCCAAATCCAATCCAAATCCAATCCAAATCCAATCCAACCAATCCAAATCCAATCCAAATCCAATCCAAATCCAATCCAAATCCAATCCAAATCCAATCCAAATCCAATCCAAATCCAATGCAAACCAATCCAAATCCAATCCAAATCCAATCCAAATCCAATCCAAATCCAATCCAAATCCAATCCAAAATCCAATCCAATATCCAATCCAACCAATCCAAACCAATCCAAATCAATCCAAATCCAATCCAAATCCAATCCAAACTAACTAAATCCAATCCAAATCCAATCCAAATCCAATCCAAATCCAATCCAAACCAATCCAAATCCAATCCAAATCCAATCCAAATCCAATCCAAATCCAATCCAAATCCAATCCAAATCCAATCCAAATCCAATCCAAATCCAATCCAAATCCAATCCAAATCCAATCCAAATCCAATCCAAATCCAATCCAAATCCAATCCAAATCCAATCCAAACCAATCCAAATCCAATCCAAATCCAATCCAAATCCAATCCAACCAATCCAAATCCAATCCAACCAATCCAAATCCAATCCAAATCCAATCCAAATCCAATCCAACCAATCCAAATCCAATCCAAATCCAATCCAAATCCAATCCAAATCCAATCCAAATCCAATCCAAATCCAATCCAAATCCAATCCAACCAATCCAAATCCAATCCAAATCCAATCCAAATCCAATCCAAATCCAATCCAAATCCAATCCAAATCCAATCCAAATCCAATCCAAATCCAATCCAAATCCAATCCAAATCCAATCCAAATCCAATCCAAATCCAATCCAAATCCAATCCAAATCCAATCCAAATCCAATCCAACCAATCCAACTAATCCAAATCCAATCCAATCCAATCCAAATCCAATCCAAATCCAATCCAAACCAATCCAAATCCAATCCAAATCCAATCCAAATCCAATCCAAATCCAATCCAAATCCAATCCAAATCCAATCCAACCAATCCAACCAATCCAAATCCAATCCAAATCCAATCCAAATCCAATCCAAATCCAATCCAACCAATCCAAATCCAATCCAAATCCAATCCAAATCCAATCCAAATCCAATCCAAATCCAATCCAAATCCAATCCAAATCCAATCCAAATCCAATCCAAATCCAATCCAACCAATCCAAATCCAATCCAACCAATCCAAATCCAATCCAAATCCAATCCAAATCCAATCCAAATCCAATCCAACCAATCCAAATCCAATCCAAATCCAATCCAAATCCAATCCAACCAATCCAATCCAAATCCAATCCAAATCCAATCCAAATCCAATCCAAATCCAATCCAAATCCAATCCAAATCCAATCCAACCAATCCAAATCCAATCCAACCAATCCAATCTCCAATTCCAATCACAATGCTAAGTTCCGTGGATTGTAGTATGGCGCAAAATCGCAAACCAATCCATTACCTGTCAGACGAGTCCAATCCAAATCCAATCCAACCAAATAGCCAGTAACTGTTAACATAATGGAAACTATGGTAATTCATACCAGTCTTTCTTATCAAAACCAATCCAAATCCAATCCAAATCCAATCCAAATCCAATCCAAATCCAATCCAAATCCAATCCAAATCCAACCAATCCAAATCCAATCCAAATCCAATCCAAATCCAATCCAACCAATCCAAATCCAATCCAAATCCAATCCAAATCCAATCCAAATCCAATCCAAATCCAATCCAAATCCAATCCAAATCCAATCCAAATCCAATCCAAATCCAATCCAAATCCAATCCAAATCCAATCCAAACCAATCCAAACCAATCCAAATCCAATCCAAATCCAATCCAAATCCAATCCAACCAATCCAAATCCAATCCAAATCCAATCCAAATCCAATCCAAATCCAATCCAAATCCAATCCAACCAATCCAAATCCAATCCAAATCCAATCCAAATCCAATCCAAATCCAATCCAAATCCAATCCAAATCCAATCCAAATCCAATCCAAATCCAATCCAAATCCAATCCAAATCCAATCCAACCAATCCAACCAATCCAAATCCAATCCAAACCAACCAAATCCAATCCAACCAATCCAAAATCCAAATCCAATCCAAATCCAATCCAAATCCAATCCAAATCCAATCCAACCAATCCAAATCCAATCCAAATCCAATCCAAATCCAATCCAAATCCAATCCAAATCCAATCCAAATCCAATCCAAATCCAATCCAAATCCAATCCAAATCCAATCCAAATCCAATCCAACCAATCCAAATCCAATCCAACCAATCCAAATCCAATCCAAATCCAATCCAACCAATCCAATCCAATCCAATCCAAATCCAATCCAAATCCAATCCAAACCAATCCAAATCCAATCCAAATCCAATCCAATCCAATCCAAACCAATCCAAATCCAATCCAAATCCAATCCAAATCCAATCCAAATCCAATCCAAACCAATCCAAACCAATCCAAATCCAATCCAAATCCAATCCAAATCCAATCCAAATCCAATCCAAATCCAATCCAACCAATCCAAATCCAATCCAAATCCAATCCAAATCCAATCCAAATCCAATCCAAATCCAATCCAAATCCAATCCAAATCCAATCCAAATCCAATCCAAACCAATCCAAATCCAATCCAAATCCAATCCAAATCCAATCCAAATCCAATCCAAATCCAATCCAACCAATCCAAATCCAATCCAAATCCAATCCAAATCCAATCCAACCAATCCAAATCCAATCCAAATCCAATCCAAATCCAATCCAAATCCAATCCAAACCAATCCAAATCCAATCCAAATCCAATCCAAATCCAATCCAACCAATCCAAACCAATCCAAATCCAATCCAAATCCAATCCAAATCCAATCCAACCAATCCAAATCCAATCCAAATCCAATCCAAATCCAATCCAAATCCAATCCAAATCCAATCCAAATCCAATCCAACCAATCCAACTAACCCAAATCCAATCCAAATCCAATCCAAATCCAATCCAAATCCAATCCAAACTAATCCAAATCCAATCCAAATCCAATCCAAATCCAATCCAAATCCAATCCAAATCAAGTTCAAATCTAATCCTTCAGAAGTCAGAGGTTGTTGCAAACGCTGGATCGGGTATATATCCGGCAGACACGAAGTGCCTCTCGACGTCCAATTTCTCTACGGAAAGGAGTACGAACAAACAATCATGCGTAATTGCCTGATTGTTTTACCATTGTTGCTGCAAATAAGCTGATAACACTGTCAATTTTTTTCTGTACACAATAGAGATTGCTAACATTGGGAGGAGGCAGGATAATCACATGCAAAATTGCCTAAATCAGCGATTTTTTCCAATGCATACGTTATCACACAGATCATTATTAGAGTTTAACATTTGTTGAAGAAACTACTATTTCGAGGGTTGAATTAAGCGCAAACACCAACAATTTTAACCTGACTAAAAATGCGTTTGATTTTAACATGCCTGGGATTAGATCAACCATGGTGCGGTTGATTTCAATATGAGGTCTGTCATATATACCACAAATGTGGAAGATTTGACCATAAACGTAGTAATTTGACTGAAATTTCATGGTATTT
Source organism: Aedes japonicus (assembly GCA_034211315.2). Lineage (NCBI taxonomy): Eukaryota > Metazoa > Arthropoda > Insecta > Diptera > Culicidae > Aedes > Aedes japonicus. Next base: position 10,558 of record JASCZW010009090.1, read on the forward strand.
TTGACAATAGGCATAGTCGGGTAAAATGGTTGTTTTTACTGCAAGATTTTTTTCCGGTACAGATCAAAAGCATCGAAACCGCCTAAGGGCTATTCAGCGTACACAGATAAAAAGAAACATTGAATTTTCGGCGTAATCTAATGCACATAAAGGGAATGCTAGATTTGGCAGATAATAAAATCAACGCCTGTTATTTAAATATATATTTAATATGTTCAAATAGCTTGCGTTGCCTTCAAATTTTCAATGCAATCAATTTCAATTCCAAATATCATCACATAAATATACTGATTTTAAACAATCATTTTGATTTATATTGTGAATGGTTTATTTTTTAAATTTGTGTTGATTAAATCACATTGTAACATTTAAGCTAATGACTAAGCGGATTATTTGGCTTAGTAGGGAGTTTTCTTATAATGCTGTCATTTTTCTACAGAATATCATGCAAAATTAAACAAATATTCTTCCAGTAATTAGAAAGGCTATTTAAGTTTTGAAGGATGTTGATATACTTCTATTTGTTTACAAGTGAATTACAATCCACGGTTTAAGATATCAACAAAGAGAAATGTTCTTTACTCTTTTTCAAGATTAATTTCAAATCATTATATTTGTAACAGTCATTTAAACACAGAAAAAAAATAATTAATTTTAACAGGTGCGTAAAATTTTCCCTCTTTTAATTTCAACAAAAGCAAACATCATTCGTTTTTACAACAGACTAGATTTAGGCGTTATTTAGCTTAAATTGACATGAAATCGACAAGAAATCGACATGGAGTTTTCATGAGGGCCAATGTTGTAAACGTAAACAATAGCTTCTTCCGCAAATTTCTTGCAAATGCAAACTCGCTCAAGTAAACTACCACTACTATTGTAAAGGGGAACTCATCTTCTGTACAATCATCGTCATGATGCACCATGGTTAGGTTAGCGATTATCGAGAAATTTGCGAAAGAAGCCATTGTTTACATTTGCTACATTGGCCATTAATTTCGCCAAATCTAGCGGTCCCTTTATGTGCATTAGATTACGCAGAAAATTACATGTTTTTTTTTCAAACTGTGTATGGTATCAATAAAGCAGATATCAACTAATGTGATTGTCTAGATTTGAGGTTTGGTCGACGTTTTGTTGAAAATTCCTCTATCATTCACTTTGATACCTTCGATTCAATAGGAAATTTTTCCCACTTCAAAATTAATTTCTCTTTTCCCAAATTCAATTTTTCGGCTCGGTTATGTTTTTGCCCTTAGAGTCTTCAGTATTAACACAGCCATTCAAGCTTGAATCTCACCGTGTAAAATTCCGCAACCGTCAATTTAAAAGGAATCGCCAAATGATAATAGCAACAATAGCAACTAGCAAAAATACACAATAGCAATGTGGCATCTAATTGCACGTCAAAACATCGTGTCAACATCACGTGGTGGTGTGGCGAATGGCGGAGTGTTATTTTAACATGCTAGCAAATGCCGCAATTTTACCATATCTGTGGGCACCTCCCCAAGTGAACCACGGCGTTAGTGAAGAAGCGATTACTGCCACTAACGATTGCTAGCGGTTTGAAAATTTACACAAGCTTATCGATTAATTTTACTCTTGCTAAGACGTCTGTCTGTGGTTATAATTTCTTGTTTCCAACGTTTTGGAAAAAAATGGCAAGGTTTTTTTTTATCCCATATGGGACAAATTTTGAAAGGAAATCACTCAAGGGCCTGTTCATAAACTACGTAGACTCATTTTTATTTAAAATTTCAGACCCCCATTACTCCTCGTCAACTTTTCATCATACATTTTTTTGAAATTTTGTATGGACCGTAGACTTTGGTCAGACCCCCTCCCCCCACAAAAGTATACGTGGTTTTTGAATAGCCCCCAAAGGGTATTTTTCCTTTTCCTGAATTTGAAGTAAAAATACGTAAATAAATAAATGGAAGTGTATCATAGCTGGTGGAAATTACTTGTTTTCTAATACTGTTACGGGGCAATTTGAAAATAGCTGAATGTCAGTAAAAAAATGTTTAATGACAGATTGTAGCTTTCTTCTAACCAGTGAATTTCGATAATACTGATGTATTCTAATCGAAATTATAGCGTTCGTATGATTTGACCGATTTGGAATTCTGCATTCGATATGTTTCTTTCATGTACAGGCCCTTTTGGGCTATTACCAGCGAAGGCTGTCTTTTACTGGAACGATCGGAAACTGAACCAAAGATAAACAAACACGAAAATATACGAGGCAGCGGACTCTTTCCTGAATTCAGAATCAGTTCAGTCAACAAGTGTGTTCATTTCGACTAAAACGATATCACGTTATTTTCTGGGAGGGCCACAACCAGTGTATGATAATGTGGCGTCAAGGCAATCGGTGAATGCTGAAGAAGAAAATCGAGGAAAATTGGTGCCGTTCGACGGTGATAAAGCCAAGTTTGTGAAGCTATCACTGTGATTTGTGCAAGCGTTTTGCCTACACTCAGGCAAATGCACTTAAGAAATTCAAAATGATAAACTTATGAAAACCCAAAACCGAAGGAATTTTTTGTTTCATAAGTCACTTATGCGTTTCATATTAGACGCCTTGGTTTTCACTATTTGGACGTAAGCCATTCATGAGTCACGAATTTGAAATTCATAAGGCTAGTTTTGAAAATCGACAGTGTTTATTTGAAAAAAAAAAAAATCAACATCATCATTTCTGCGCCTGCGCTAAAAAAGCAAGATGTCAGGGAAGACTACTTCAATAACAGCCTGGAGACGTTCCCAATTTTTTGGGGAACGGAGCAGCTTTGGATTTGGATATGTAATTGGAGACGCCGAAACGTAAGTATTTTTATTCATTCCTCAACATGCTTGCTAATTACTATTATTTTTAATTTATAGAACCTTGAAAACGTAATCCTACCCGTAGATGAACGAGCAGAGCAACCCGAGGAGCAACCGGTGCAGCAAATAGAGGAAGTTGACAATTTCGTTCTGGAGGAGGAGCAGCAGACACAACATTTGGATTCGGCAGGACATATCGTTTATCTTAGCCTATTATCGTTAGGGGGTAAATAAAGTCGTAGAGAGCTATATTTTTGCAAAACGTTGCTCTGGAACATAATGTACCTTCATACAAAAACTCAGTGCTCAAGGACGTCATTTACCCCCCTGACGATAATAGGCTAAGACAAACGATAAGTCCTGCCGAATCCGTCATTTGCCCTATTGTATTCCATAAAAATACGTTTTCAATTTCATGCAAAAATATATAAATGTTATAATTATGCTTTTTGTTTTCCATAAGCGTGCGTACTAAAATTCATAATGCGGACTTATAGGTGTCTGATTTCTTAATTTAAAAATTCATAAGGCACCCATATGAATTATGTTCTACTTTGTTTTGATTTCTTTTCCAATGCCTTATGAAAAGCTTACGTTATGATTTCATCCAGAAAATCTGTTTCATAAGGTACCGTATTGAAATTCATGAAAATAACTTGTGACTGAACTTCAAAAGGGGTTTTATTGAATTTCCTATGTGCATTTGCCTCAGTGTATAGTTGGAGGTTTGCTGTAAGCTGGCAGTCTCATTCGACGTCGGAAAGCAGGTACCGAAAACGCGTCGAGATACATGAAGAGCTATGGAAGCTGTTGTGAGATGGTGTTGTAGGGAAGTGGTTTTTGTTTCTTCTCAGTTTCGTCCCAACTAGCACTTTCAGTGATCAATATGAGGCAATAGTCTGATGATTCTATCACAAATTGTTCGCGGTGTTCGTTGGAAATCTACACTCCCGTTTCATTGTACTCAATTTTTGAGTACAATTGTATACAATTTTTTTTCTCACGAAAATGTTACTCAATTTTCGTAAGAAGTGGATCTACTCAATTGTATCTTACGAAAATTGAGTAACATTTCCGAGACCTTGTCAAAGGCTGCTGGTCAACGTCACTGCTTCCCACCGACAGCCACTTTGGTGAGAATTTTCCGGACGACATTGTTTGTTTTTATTGTTCGATATGAGTTCTTCGTACGAGTTCTTCCCCTACCGTATGGGAACAGTTTCAATGACTGGTACACAAGCTTAAAAATACATCTTCATGGTGAATAAAAGCAAAGACGATAAAATTGCCAAATGGGTAAATAGCTTGGTCAAAACTGACCCGGATATAGTGCAGCGCTATAAATTGAGCACTACCCGGATAAAAATAACCATACAATTACAATAAAATAATATAAATTAACATTTAAATCTATTGCCGACCATGAATCTTATTGTTCATGAATCATATGAATGAAAAATGAATATTGTCATAACAATAGATCTACTACTAACCCTATATGCTAGAATTTTCAACAAATGTGAAACAATAAAATCAATAGTAATTGACTCATATTTGTTTGGAGAAAAACGATTTCTTCTATAGTTAAGATACATAACAACCCCTGATTCTATTGTCGATGTCACAATTTACATTAGATTCTATTGTGGCAACAATAATACTTTTATTGTCATCTTATCGTCATGAACAATATAGGCAATTTTACATACGATTGATTCTATCGTATGGTTACAATACATTTAATTGTAAATCTATGAGAATTTTTTTACGGGTAGGATTCAGCAGTCTGACGAAGCCACTGAAGATTTTTCTCTAGCACTTAAATTACATTTAGGTTCTCCCTTAGCTCCGTAAAGGCACAGCTACAATGGAACACCATGCTGGAGGTGGCTGGGTTCGACCTTCGGTCTTGTCTTGGAATTTTTCGTTAAGGAAAATTTCTCGACTCCCTGGGCACAATAATACTAATGCTTAAATGGTACCTGGCATCGAAAGCTCTCAATTAATAACTGTGGAAGTGCATTTAGAACACTTAGTTGAGAGCAAGCAATAAGCGAATTGTGATAGCAATAAGTTTGAAATGCTAAAAGTAGAACTAAAATTACAGGCGGAATTTTGTGGTTTCGAGAACGTTTAGGAAGTGGCAGTTCTGGACCGTATTATTGCTGGACTGCGAGATAAAATTTTTAGGCAATTGTTCCGAAGAACAATTGAAATTAGCATCGGCTGAGAAATTAATAGCAACACGGGAGGTTACAAAGGAGAATGCAGGCACGGATGAGGTCTTTAAAGATTCCTCAAATATAGTAGCGACGATTGAGGAACAATGTAGCCTGGAATGTGGGACAGTTTTGGGAAAGCTTGCAAAGATTTACAATACATCTAACAGATACCAGAGAGACGAGGTTTACGATGAACCTAGTAGCTGCCGTAGACCAGTAAAGAACCGACTGAGATACAGGCCATATGAAAGGGCAGTGCAAGCAAGCATAGGGCGACCACAATCTGGAACCAGAAGCATACGAAAGACAGCGACCTGACTATTTGCAGATGGTCTGCAATTATTGTGGCATTATAGGACATAAAAATCAAGTTGAATAACCTTGGTAGACACCTACAAACCCATCAGCGGATGGGCACTTCAACGAAATGCTCAGTAGGATGTGGAAAGCGGATTCGAAAGACGAGTTCAGTGACTCAGATAACAAACAAAGTTCAGCGACGACTGGAAACACAAACGTTTGTAAAAACGCGTAATCCAGGCGAAGCCCCTCATAAACCGACGTGCAGTAAACGGGTGACGAACGATACGCCGAGGTTTCTGCTGAGCTACCGAGAGGTCTTGAAGACTACCCACGAGCAGAGGTGGCATTTCGCACTAATGATACGCTGGCGCGTGAGATTTGTACCTTCACAGAGGATACAACCATAACTCACCGGAAATAAAGCAAAGTGCTCTTTTATTCTGCGATAAATAGACAGAGTGAGAGTGTGCGCCTGTGGTTAGATTGCTTGGAGTGAGTGATTCACTCTCTCTTTTAAACGACCGCTCTCACGTGCTCTCATCTGTCTTCGCCCACGTGTTCACGCTAGCGATCACTGCCGCGTACACAGAGCAATTGAGTGTAATGTGAATAAAAACCATTTTTTTTCCACTCACATACGCTACCGGCATGCAAACACGAGGGTGAATATAAACAAGCGAGAAAAGCTCTAGTTGAGGTGGAAAGAGTGTGTGGAAAAATTAAAATCTCTCTCTACTACACTGAGGATATGAACATCACTGCCTACGAGAGCCTCCGAGTAGAAGCAGCAAAAGGAACCATGTTTTCGAGAACGATTTGACAGAACCCAGAAGGTCTAAACGAAAAAGAAGGAGAACAAAAGAGATGACTTTTGCTATAGATGATTAAGTGACCGAAACTTCGATTTCGATTAAATATTGGATTTATATCCGCTCCAAAATTTGATATTTATTTAAAGAGGGAAGTAGTTGTTGTATTCTAATTTAAATTATAGCGTTAGTACACGGTCATCTCAATTTACGCTATTATAACTAAAAAGTATGCTTTTCTCGAAGAAAACTGGGACTACGCCAAAAAGGAGTATATGCGCATACTTTTTACTCCTCTTGAAAAGTAAAATATGCATATTTTTAATCCTTTTGAATAGTAAATATGCATACTTTTTACTACTTTTGAGAACATAAAAGATGTGTACTTTTTACTCATATCGAAAAATCAATATTGCTCGAGTATGGCTGAAAACGGCTCAATTCCGAAATTCAAATCTGAAAGTAAGAATGACATCGACAAATTACACATTCATGTTTATTAATTGAAACAAAAAATTAGAAATACCTGTTACAGAGTTGATAAACAGACGTTATGGAACTATTTATTTTAGGTTCATAGCAGCGGCTGGATACTAAAACTGAAAATGAATTTTTTTTTGCTCAAGATGAACTAGCACATAGGCTTCAAGCTCGGTCCCAAGCTTAATGATTTGTCCCTAATAATGTATCTCTAGCAACTGAATCCGGCTTCAGGGCATGGAAGGCTTATTTTGTTCCATACAGCGTTAAGCATTTGTAATTACTGATAAAAATCAAATATTTAACTTACCTGTCCATTTCGCCAATCCTTCTGTATTCATCGTATTGAATGTTTCCTCCATTTTATGTACTGCTTTTTGAAAATGGCGTCATCATCAAGTCACAGGCAAAATTAATTTTCTTTTCTCAGCGGTGCCTACTTTTCAAGGTATTTTTTTGTTGCCGTTGCAATAATCAAAAAGACGTATAGAGCTCGATACAAAGTAAATTTGGACGCACGGTTTAATAGACCAGCGCGTCCCTGGTGGTTGGAACAATAAACGTTTGACAGGCATTCAACAGGCCTGTTGAAGTGGCGGACATAGTCCGTGCTTCGACCTACTCCGCAGTGGGATGTTAGGCAAAAATGTCGTTGGTTCGAATACCACTGTACACATGCCCTTTTCGCTCAATTTTCATAAAACATCTGTTAGATTTCCAAGCCTGCCGCACACTAGCGGATTTATCAAAACTTTCTTTTCACATCTTTCATTCTAGCCAAAAAACATTGTTGTTCACTCTCGGTGCCTCATGGTGATGAGCGAACATCTCCTTCTATTTCTTAACGTTTTGGGGCTATCTAATGATTTATTCTCGAGCCGGTCATTCCGGAACAGATTCCCGTTTGGCCTCGAGTGGTCCTGAACATATTTAGTATATGGGTATCTAAATTCATAAAATTTCGCCCGAAGGATATTTATCAACGTTTAGTGGCCATCTGATGATTGTCATCGGAACAGCTTCCCGTGGAACCTCGAGTAGCCATGAATATTTTCCGAAGGAAAACCTGGAAATATGGGTTTAAAAATTCATTGAATTTCTTCAAAAGGACATTTCTCAATGTTTTATGGCTAGTTTTGTTAATGGCCTCGTGAGACCCGACGGGAACCTGTTCCGAGATGACCGTTCCGAGGACAAATTATCAGGTGGCAACAAAACGTTGAGAAAAAGCCTTCTAAAGAACCTTTATAATTTTGAAACCCATATTGCCAGGGTTTCCTTCAAAGTTTGTTTCTGGCAACTTGAAGACCCACGGGAACCTGTTCCAGAATAACCGGTTCGGGGACAGATCATCAGATTCCTTCTAAATATGTTTATGGCCATTCAAGACCTCAGGAGAACCTATTACAGAATGGCCGTTCCAGGAACAATTTGGCATATGATCCACAATGAAATAGAAATAGCTCGTGGGAATTATTCCAAAGTTCCGGAAATCCAATTGAAATTTCCTAATAGTGTATCCGTACCGGACCACTGCCCCGGTAACCCGGATTTCCGGGAACCAGATAAATCCAAACGGATATTGTCGATAATATCCATGAAGGGGGTGAGTTTTTGAATCTAACGGTGCAAAAAGAATTAAAATTGGACAATAATTGCCAGAGGTTAACACCTATTATGCTGAAAATATTTTGTCTTGCATATCGTTTTCAGCGATAATTAGTGAGTGATTGATTTTCCTACTTTCTTCATATCACATTCTCCAGCAGTCATGTATGCTTTTGTCACAAACGGTCAAATTAGATCAAGCTGTTTGTGAGTGACACAGTATTTGACCATCATTCGTGAGTTCAAATGATAATGAGAAGATGATGGTCATAGTCTAATAACCGTCATGAAAATGCACAGCACTGCTCACTACATCTCACACACTGACGGTTTACAGTAAAGAGTGTCTGAAAAAGCGAATTTCGGCAACACAAGACCAACGTAATGTTTTGGCCGGATCTAGCCAGCTGCCACTACTCCAAGGAGGTACTAGAATGGTATGCTGCAAACAATGTTAATTTGGTCGCTAAAGAGATTTATCCTCCGAATTGCCCTGAGTTCAGACCGATCGAAAAATATTGGCCAATTGGCAAGCGAAAACTTCGAGGATGCAGTAAAGAAGTGACAAATGCACAACAATTGCGTTTGAAGTGGAATAAGTTCGCCGGTACGGTGTCACCAGCGATCACAAGTAAACTGCGACAGTTCGCTCGAAACGGTAAAATGTAATAAATGGTTATATATCGTTTGAAAGCTGAATAAAACTGATTACCATTTTGTTTTACGTTTTGATCAACCGTGAATGTTGTTTAATTCTTGAGTTATTATCACTTGAATGCGTCCAAATTTACGTTGAATCGGGCTTTAAAGTAACCTTCATTAGTGTATAAACACTAGTCACTTTTTGACCTATCAACTATAATCTTGAAAACGGTCAAACTATTGTCTTAAAATGAGTTTTCCAGATTTACCGTGTAGGCTGTAACGAAGGATGTCTTTTACTGGAACGATCTGAAACTGAACCAAACATAAACAAACATGAAAATATACCAGGCAACGGTCTATTTCCTGAATTCAGACTCAGTTCAGTCAACAAGTGTGTTCAAACGTTCAATTCGATTCAAACGGTCCCGGTATCCTCGGAGGAATTAGTGGATGATGAAAATACCTTTGATGTTCTTACTGAAGATAAAGGATGCCTTGGTAGCTACAGAACAAGAATTGTATACTTTTACAGATAATCAATAATTATTGGTGAAAACCCCATGATGATTGCAATAAATGACCAAAATTAATGGAATTTATCACAAATGTGTGTCTGTAACAAAATACTCGATTTTCGCCAAGATGTTTAGAATGACACCACATAAGTGTTCGATAACTGGGGGGAACTGTTCGGACGAGAATTTCGGTAGACGTTTCCATTGATGTTTCGAAAAGTTTTCATCCCTCGTTCGAATTGGGGATCAAACCCACACCATCGCCATCCATTATACTAAGTCGCTATGTAAAAGTTTATTAGTTCATGAGATTGTTTAACCATAGATTTATTGGGATTTCCAGACTCCTCAAGTGGAATTCTGATGTGATTGAAAACGAACGAAAATTCAATTTCAGTCCTACGTCTCAAATTTCATTACAAACAGAATTGTTCAACTCATCCCAGTTCCAAAATTAAATAGGTCAGGTCAGCCTTAGCCTCGCTGTCTGATCAGCAAATCAGCGAAAACGCCATAATCCTTTCTCGATAAAAATCAATATTCCATCAACTATCGACCGAGGTCGATTTACTTCTTATCTTGTGCCATCGCAGAAAAAAAAGCGAGCCATAAATCAATTTAACCACGCAATCGTTCCTGGGGGCCCAACCCCGAATCAATTAGGTATACTTTCCCTTTATCTAATCTTACCGCAACCTTGCCAACCACTGCGGCCTCCGGGTGGAAAATCGCCGGCGGAAGGAAAACCACACTCAACTCCAATCAAAGCGGTTGTGGTGGTAGCTCGGCCAGATAAGACCATTGCCGGATCGCAAGGCATACGATTATCATTTCCGAAATCGGTCAACCTTTCCGACAACGCGCTTACGAAGTGGCTGGAGCGGGGGAGGGTCAATTGTTTCGATTGGCACCATCCGGCCATGCCGGGGACAGGACAATTGAATTTCCTTATTTTTCCATGCCATCCGTCGTTTCGTGTCAGTGGCAGAAGCGCCCCATATCTATTTATACGAAACCAGGGCTGAAGCATCCGGCCGCCGACGATTGGCGCTGCTCCGTTCATTTATGATTATTCATTCAAAGGTTCAGAAAATGTTATTACATGCGTTGGTTTGGTTTGCTGGAAATAATAAATGTATGGCGGAAGTAACAAAGCTGCCGACGATTTTCTCTTCAATTGAGTGGGAGATGGGAATGGGGAAATCTTTGATGTAGACATAGTATGCGTGGGAAATGTGCCGATGTTAAAGAAAAGGAACGACTGCGAGCTTCAGTATATGCCGCCTTGTTTATTGTTCGATTATAAAAGGAACTAAAGTGAAGCGAATGTGCTTTGGCACTTGTCCCTGGAAATTTCGAGTTTGACTCTGTGATCAATCTGATACTTGGAAATTTATACTATGCCTGCTTCGTTAAAAAATTACAGATGAGTCGCCTTCGAAGATATTCAAGCCTTCTAGTGATATGCTTCAGTTGTGGAATTTTGGAATTGTTTTCTGACCTTTATCACTTGAAATATGAAATGCATTATCTGAACCGGTAACATTTGAAAATGTCAGATTGACAATGATATGGTGGATTATATAACTCAAATTCGTTTATATAGCTCTTCTTGGGGAGGAGGGGTCTCAAATTACCATACACATACAGTACTGGAAGAAATAAAGTGCTCACCCGGAAATAATTATATCATTGCTTCATAACTTCATCAAATTTGATTATATTATTTAGCTTTCTTCCGCAAAGTTGACTTAATTTGCGTTATCTTTCAGTTTTTGCAGAAAAAAAATTACTTTTCTCTTGAAATAAAAAAAAACTTTTTTTACTTAAATTGAGTTGTTTTTGAACTGGAAGAAAAAAAGTGCTCACTTTTACCTTATAATATTTTACTGTGTTTTTTTCGTTCCCAGTCGCTGATATTGACATATCCTCTTATTGTTGTTCATGCGCGGTATATTCAAGAAAATTTTTTCCCCGTTTTTCTTGTTCGTTATTCGTGTTTTAAGATGGAAAGTAAGCAAATCCCCCTAAAAATCCGTAAACTCATCGTTCGAGACCACCAGAACCATGAATCGTTCCGGAAGATTGCTGCTAAGTATGCTTTAAGCTACTCTGGTGTAAGGAAGGTATGGAAGAAATTCGAACAATGTGGAAGTGTGGCAGACAAACCAGGTCGTGGGAGAAAGTGGCTTACGTCACCACGCGAAGATTCGAGAATCGTACGAGAAGCAAGAAGATGCTCATCAATAACCAGCCGTGCTATACGTGAGAAGTTGAATCTGAAGGTATCCGAAAGAATAATTGGCTACAGGCTGCAAGAAGCTGGATTAAAGAGCAAGTATGCAAGTCGACGCCCTCTAATCAGAAAAGTCAATAGAATCAAACGATTGAAATTTGCTCAAAAGTATGCGGAACAGCCCGTAGAATTCTGGAAACGAGTGGTATGGTCTGATGAGAGCAAATTTGAACTGTTTGGCAAGAAACAGCGCCCTCGTGTTTGGATAAAGTCGGGAGAACGCTTATTGGATCAGAACGTGCAGAAAACTGTAAAACATGGTGGCGAAAGTATTATGGTTTGGGGTGCTTCTCGTGGTCCAGCGTTGGAAATCTCGTGGAAATCGAAGGTATCATGACTGCTGATCGTTACATTGATATAATCAATGAAAATCTGGACGAATCGCTTCTTAAAATGGGGCTTGAGGAAAGCTTCATTTTCCAGCAGGACAATGACCCAAAGCACACAGCACGAAAGTCAACTGCATTCTTCAAAGCAAATCGCAATAAACTGTTGGAATGGCCACCACAATCACCCGACCTCAACCCGATTGAAAATTTGTGGTCGATTTTGGATAGACAGGTGGATAAAGGCGAAGTGACGAATAAAACCAAGCTTTTCAAAGCTTTAAATGAAGCGTGGCAGAACATCGATGAAACATATCTGCACAACCTCGTCGAAAGCATGCCACGACGTCTACAAGCAGTGATCCAGGCAAAAGGTGGACATACTAAATACTAAAAGCTTTATATACTGTGTTTTCTTTACAATTTCTCTTGTGAGCACTTTATTTTTTCCAATCGATAACAGAAAAGGTTCAATAAAAATTAAGATATAAATTTCCAGTCCTAGATTTTTATTATTTTCTTTGCACGAAACGATAAAACGGAAGAATAAGATGAATTATGTCGAATACAGCTCAAGGTTTTCTCTGAATGTGTAAGGGTGTCACCCTTCAAGACTATTCGTTTTGGTGAGCACTTTATTTTTGCAAGTACTGTATTTTGAAGCAATTCTGCCTCCAAAAACCTCCACATGCTTGCCAAATTTGATTCCATTTGCCTGATTAGTTCTTGAGTTTTTCAGAAATGTGTGTTTCATTGGTTTGGGAGCCCCACCTTAATCTCGGGTAAACCACTAGTAAACGGTATAAGTTCTTCTAAACGTAGTATTGAGCCATTCATCATATTAAACAAAACACAATGGAATATCGGCTTCGTAAAGCTAGCACGATAAACCTTCCCAAATAAACGAGTAAGATTGTTTTTTTTAATCATCACAGTTACATACTGTTATCATTATTGTTATTAGGATAAAGCAACTTAAATAATGTCGTAGTGTTGCGCCAGTAAACTCTGTGCCCTACTAAATTCGATATCGTTTTTTTTAAACGCAAACATCATTAAAATGTTGCTCTGGTTTGTCATCCTGTGCACACAAAATTTGAAGTAAAAATACGAAGTGAAGCTTAGACTTGAGACATATGCAACACATGCATATTAGATTTCAGGATAACAACAAAAACACGCTTCCGCGGCATTGAATTCATTCGGAGCAAAAAATAAACATTATTTAACACGGTGTGTTTTCGTGAACTACATTGAAACAAAAAAAATGGGTCTTAATATTTTACCATTTGAAATTTTGGCTCTTCCCCGTTCATGTGCTGCTGAAAAAGAAAGAATTCAGCAAAGGGTCTAGCTCAGTTTTTTTAAAAAGTTAAATGGCATTTTATAATGAAACATTAAAGGATCCACCACGAACAGCTACATTTATTTGGGTTCTGCTAGATAGATAAAGCTTGATATGAGTCGAAAATTGATAAAGATAGTGGAGATTCAAACCGAGTCAAATTGGTTTGTATAAATATGCGTGTAAAGTGCGTATAAAGACTGTATTAGCTCAGCTTAGCTTAGCTTGACTGACTGCACGTATCAATGGTTGCTCCTCCGTGATTGATCAGAATCAGTGAAATTGCACAATGAATCAACTGAATGGGGCTGGGAGTAACCGACCATTCTCACTGTACACGTTTCAGTGACTCAATTTCTTTAAAAGTCAATAATGGCGCCGGCCACGTCCTTGCAATCGGTTGGGAATAGGGAAGGATAGTTAGTGTGGCCTTTGCTGATTAGGGACCGTGTTTACCTCTGCATCCCCACAATGGTCACAGGAAGGAGGTTTTTCTATGTTACTAGGGTAGGGCTCGATGGATCAGGATTCACCTTGATAAGTGATGTGATCATATAATATAGTTCTTTTAAATCAGGGGACAAAAAGGATAACAATCACCTGTATCGCTTCGCGTTTTTGAGAGCCCTTACCAACTCTCAATTGTCTGAAAATCCCTTGCGAGGTCTAACTGGTTAGCGTTCTACTTTTTCCGCGGTACCTAAATGATGCCTATCCAAAACGCTTAAGCTTGCCCCATATGGCATTGCAGGTGAACGAAAGTAGCATCGTATCTCGATCTTAACTCTTCCAACTGTAGAACTGCGTCAATCGAACTGGTCCGTGGTGGAACTTGTTTACCAAGAGAAGTTTGCCGAACATCGGTGTTTGTAGGATACCGGGTGCCCGGAGAGATTTTCCCGACTGTTGGAGTTGAGTTTGGTAGACAGGTACAAGCCGGTTGAGCCAAGAATGGCTACGATGGCGATACAGTTAAGGGTCAAACATGAATCACTCCGATAATAATTGTGTTATAATAACACAACGGAAAAAAATACACGTCAAACTTGCTACCCTAACCTATTATGGTAATCTGAATAACCGAAAATGTTGAAATCGTTAACACACCTTTTGTGATCAAGGTTGTTAATATTGTCAATTGCATTTTTCGACAGCTAATTATCGTTCCTCTCTGGAAAAACCACAAATAAATCAGGAAAGCGCTCACACGGATAAACAGCAACAATCAGCAAACGTGTAAAGCTTGCTTCAGATAGAATTGGAACAAAAACAATTGCCTGTATTTCAGTTATTTATAATTGAATTCAGGATTTTTTTTTATACAAATGTAGCGTTTTCTTCATACTTTTAAGAAAAAAATACGGATAAAATTATTCGTCACGGTTTCGAAGGGATTCTCGAATTTTTCCTGTAACACGGCTCATTAGGCGGCGCAAACCTTCTTTGTCCATCGTTTTAGCTATCTTATTCCACCAGGTCTTCATCTGATTGATGTCTTTGACAACCTTTCCCTTTGCCTTGAGGCTCCTCCTCATGATTGCCCAGTATTTCTCAATAGGGCGGAACTGGGGGCAGTTGGGTGGGTTAAGGTTTTTCGGAACAACCTGGACCCCTTTCTCTGCATACCATTCTTGAACGACTTTGCTGTAATGACAGCTTGCCAAATCTGGTCAAAACATTACGGGATGGTCGTGGGATCAAATGAACGGCAAAATTCGTTTTTGGAGACACTCTTTTTGGTATAGTTCCGACGTCATTGTCTTATTTGTAACGAAAACTTTCGTTTTTTGCTACAGCTGCAAATGCCCTGCCAAATCATGAATTTTCGTGCAAATTTGTCGGCAAAAACAAATTTAAATTTGGCTGGAACATCCCCCCGAGCCGTTCCCAAGTAAAATTTTTGACCTGGGATTTGCCCGAAGTCAGCCTTGACAAAGGTTTCATCGTCCATCAGAAGACACCCGTCGAACTTGGTCAGCACCTGGTCGTATAGCTTCCAAGCACGGATTTTGGCCACACTATTCTGTTTTATGGTCCGATTTGGCTGTTTGCTAGCTCGATACGACTTGATTCCTTCCCGGAGTCGAGTTCTCCTCACGGTACTATGGGCAGCACCGAATTTTCTGGCCAAATCACGGTCCGACAGATTGGGATTCCTCTTAATCGTCTTCAAAATCTTACCACGCAGTTTCCGGTCGACAGTTCCACTCCGACGATTGGCTTGAGGCTTCCGAATCGTCGTCAATGTTTCCTTATACCGTTTGATAACGCGCCATACGGTATTTCTGGGCAATTTCAGCGGTTTAGCTAGCCTAGATGCAGACCACAATGGATTTTCCAAATAACTGTGCACAATTATTTCCCTTCTTTCGGCTTCCATGTTGATTGTTTACAAAGTACAGTCGATTTGCGGAATGTCAAAAATACATACGTGAAGCTGACAAAATTCCCGACACGTGGGCGCCAAGAGCTTCCAAATCCGTCCACCAGGAGCGCCACAATATGAGCAAAAGTTTGTTCCAATTCTAAAGGAAGCAAGCCTTACCAATCGGTTCGTTTTCGAAATCCATGTACACCGAATTTTAGTTCTATTCAACACAACAATGCCTCACCAAAGCCCAGCCGTTCATGGTCAGAGCTTGCTGCGATCAAATCAAATCTGTAAAGTGCGTATAAAGACTGTATCGGAAAAAAACTGGCCACAAACAACAAACAAAAATAAAATTAATAAAAATTGTTTCATTTAATTCAAGTCTTGCTCTCTTAGTTCAAACAAAAAAATTAATGATAGCAACTTTATTTCCAAAATTTTTTGATGAGGTTTTGGACAGTAGTTATGTCGCATTTTCTGGAAGTAGCAGACTAATTCTTTTTGAACAAATCCATATTCTTGCACTCCTAACCTTCTCTTCTTGAAGTTGCGCTTATTGATAACCCAGGAGCATTCAATTGGACGAAGCTGTGGAAAATTGGGAGGTTTGATGTCTTTCTCAACGAAATCTTAAGCCTGTCCACGGTCAATTTCGAAATCAAAATTAAAATTGCAAAAAAAATTAAACATAATTCAACAAAACCGATTGATTATTTCACAATAGTATAGTTATATCTACATTACAAACAGTTGATTTACACGTTTATCCTGTTTCCTGAATTTTTTCTCTCTCTTTTTTTCTTTTAAATTTTCTTTAATGTAATTTTTTTTTCAATCTGTAAAATTCCTAAAGTTTCTGTGGTAAAGGGCGAACACGAAATTATTGCGACACAGAAAATTTCATGCCAATTTTCTTATAATGTTTAGAATCAAACCAAAATTTTAGGGTAGTCTTATACATATATTTACTTCAAAAATCAAAAGAAAAGTTAATCGATGGAGCCTTGAGTGTAAAATTGAACGCATTTTCGCTTGATGCCCTCCATCAAAGTCTTTACAGTGTCATCCGGTACCAGTTTCTCAGTTTTTTTTTTATTTTCTTAACATGTCCTTCTCGTCTTTGACTGTCTTCTTGCTCTTCCGAAGTTCCCGCTTCATCATTGCCCAGTACTGCTCCACCGGGCGCAGCTCCGGACAGTTTGGCGGATTCATGTACTTTGGAACAAAATGGACAGAATTGGCCTCATACCACTCCAGGACACTTTTAGAATAGTGGCATGATGCCAAATCTGGCCAAAATAGCGGAGCTTCGTCGTGCTGCTGCAAGAACGGCAAAAGGCGCTTCTCGAGGCACTCAGATTTGTAGATCTCGCCATTTACTGTGCCCTTTGTCACGAAAGGCTCACTCCTCAGTCCGCAAGAGCAGATGGCCTGCCAAATGAGATATTTGGAGGCGAACTTCGACATTTTCTTCTTCTTAAATTTGTCGTCCACATAGAACTTGCTCTTGCCGGTGAAAAACTCCAACCCCGGAATTTGCTTAAAATCGGCTTTTATATACGTTTCGTCGTCCATCACACAGCAGCCATATTTTGTCAGCATCTTCTCGTATAGCTTCCGTGCCCGAGTTTTAGCCGTCGGTTGTTGCCACTCATCGCGATTTGGGAAGTTCTGTACCTTGTATGTATGTAGTCCAGCTCTCTTCTTTGCATTCTGGACGTAGCTCTGCGACATGCCGATCTTTTTAGCCAAATCACGGCTTGAGACGTTGGGATTTGCTTTAATCATCCGCTTCACCTTTCCCTCCGTCTTTTTGTTCTCCGGTCCCGGTTTTCTTCCAGCTCCTTTGCCGTGGTCCAACGTCAACCGCTCCTGGAACCGCTTCAACACTCTGGAGACGGTTGAATGGTGAATGTTCAACATTTTTCCCAACTGCCGGTGCGACAGGTCAGGAAATTCCAGGTGTTTGGAAAGAATTTGTTCTCTCGACTCCCGTTGGTTCACCTCCATTTTCGTTGAATCGAAAAACACGACATCGAGTTTGACAGCATGTAAACAATAGAAATCAATGAGAAAGTGTGCAAAATTTGGTTGATTTTTACCCAATGGTAAAAAAGTTTGAATGTGTCGCAATAATTTCGTGTTCGCCCTTTACATCCACCATCAGGTTCCGTACGGTATCCTCAGATGCGCCCACCGTGACGATTCTCCATCTTCTCTTGATATCATCGGTACCACTTGCTTTCTTCATAGTTTCGAAGAGTATCCGCTTACCTAGAGCCCAGTGCTTCTTTATTGGGTGAAGTTCTGGACAGTTTGGTAGGTTGGCTGTTTTTGGCACGTATTTGACCTCTTGTATCTTATGTCATTCCAGGGCGGATTTCGCATAGTGACAAGAGGCCAAATCAGTCCAAAACAGAGCTGAAGACTCGTGGATTCTGAAAAACGGTAGCAACCGCTTGTTCAGACATTCTTTCTCGTACACATCCCTTACTGATAGTGCCGGTAGAGACGAAACTTTTAGATTTTCTTCCACAACTGCATATGGCCTGCCAAATCAAATACTTTTTCGGGAGTTTGGATGCCTATTTTGTCCGGAAATGATCAGCAACGGTGTTTCTTTGCATTGCGATATAAAAAACCGGAACTGGAAGTTGTTCAAAGTCTTCGAGTACGTATGTTTCGTCGTCAATTAAAGGTAGTACGGAATCAAATTGCACCACTTTTAAATGGCTGTTACTTTTAACCCGTTGGGTATTTTCTATTGAAATTCTGGGTGGAATTAGTTCAATGTGTATTTGTTTTCGGTGTGTAAGTTTCGTGTTTTAAATCGATACCATGAACGTTTGACCATCGATCGGAAAGAAAAAGGTGGAAAAAATGGATCTCCGTATAGTGTTAAGAATCTCAAGCGGTTAGTTCAAGCTTTCAAGAGGAATCCTAACAGTTCAGTTCGAGATGTGGCGAAAAAAACTGAATCTAACTAAAACTTTCGTGCAAGATGTGAAAAAACGTGTAGGACTACACGAGTGCTCGACACTGAAGAAGCCTGTAAGTAGCAGACGAAATAGGCCTATCTGTCAAAAGATAAGCTCGTAGTGGAATTCAAAGGAATTTGCTCGCGTTTACTAGCGAAAATTTGAAAAAGTGTTTCAATGTTTTATTTTTTAAAAAGTGATCAAACGAAGTGTTAATTTTAAATTCTCCTAATCATTTTAAATTTCCCAATCACAATCGTTCTACTAATACGCTCAAAAAAGTTTTTTTTTAAATAGTGTTTAAGAAAAGTGAAAGTGACACCATTTTACTGAATGTCGCAAGCGAAGAATTTGAGCTGTCATATAAGTGGAACGTTTCAGCGATCCGTGAAATAATTAAAATTCTACACTGAAAGGCAATTGTTCGAAAGATAACATGGACAAGCTTTACTTCATTTTCTTGCATCCACTGTACTGGGGTTTTGGCGTCATGCGCCGACACCAAATCAAGCCAAAACATAGGAGGGACTTTGTGGGACTGCTTGTACAATGGAAGCATCTTTTTCTGCAAACACCAGGGGGTAAGTCACACGACCATCATGTGGTAACACCATAGAAAACACACCCGCCACCTCTTGAAAGATTAATTAATTTCTGGCACCACTTACACGAATCGATTGTTTGTGTTCTCACTGTTTTGTTTCTCTCTCTTTGGCACTGATGTGATTCAGATAGTGTGCGTTGGATGAACCGCCAAAAAATCCATGGTTGCCAAATAGCATAAATTTTCAATTGTAGTATTGCCAGATATGTTGCAACATAGAAACACCTTCTGACACACCAAACACAAACACAACGTGGCAGAGTGACCAACCCCCTGGCAAACACTAGGTGCGGTTAACTTCGGCATTGATCGTACCTTTAGTGTAGAAAATCGATAACAGAAACAAATTACCTGTCACTCGAGAACAGTCTGGCCAAATTTCTCCTTCTCGAACGACTTTTCGGAGATGCCAACATCTTTGGACTTTAGAGTAGAATTGCGGTCCTGGAAGCGTTCTAGAATCATCTTTCACATATGTTTTGCCCGTGATCGAAACGCAGGCAGGTGGTTGTTGCAAAAGTCAGCTGTATAACTTTCTGGCTCTAGTTTTCGCCCTGGATATTTGCTCAGCGCGTTGTTTTGCTACTTTCTGCTTCTTTTAAGTCTTCAGGTTGTTGCGCGTTTTGATTTTTAGCATCCTTCCGACTGAGGTATCAGCCTTTTCGGCCAAATCACGAATCGACATCGATCTGTTCCAAAGGATCAGGGTTGACTACCTTCCGAGCTAATTTACGGACATTTGAACCGGGTTTTCTTTCTCTTCTTGGCTGCTCATCGAATGAGAAGTGTTCCCGATTGATTTTACGCTGCCGTGATGAGTTCCGAAACGTTTGTTTGTTGAACGAGAAATCCTTCCACCCCTGAATTTGAACACTGTTTTCGATTCGTGGAATCTAGAAAACGATCACTGTTTACCTAAAATTCAGGAGCTGATCATGATATTGATTTCGAATGTAGGCAGGCTCAGACCGATAGTCTTACGCGTGTGTCTTATGTGTGAGCGTATCATAAAGTGGACAGTTTTTTTTCGATACAATCCTTAGGTGGGTAACGGCATTTAAACACTGTAAAGCTCATTTCGTCTGTTCCCAGGGAAGTCTTGTGATCAAGAGTTCATCCTGTTCATTGAGTTTAATCTTCAAAAAGAATGCGCTTACTTAAGAAAATAGAAAATATTAGCTGAACCTGTTGCGAGCATTGCTATGCTTGCAACTAAATGAATGAAAATATAAGATAACTGCCGCTTTCATGCTTTTTTAGGAATTTTGGAGTTTTGCTCAAATATTTTCATTTGCTAATGTGTGTAATTTCTGCAAATTTAGTATGAGAGCCATCGTAGAAAAAAAATCTTGTATGGAGCCCTCCCTTCCAGATGGGGAAGGAGTCTCAAACCATTATAAAAATTTCTCCAGCCCCAAAAAATCCTGCATTTAAATTATCATAACAGTAGGGATAATTATCATGTTTGGTTGAAATTTGTGTTTCATTTGTATGAGAGCCCCCATTCTAAAGAGGGGAGGGGTCTCAAACCACCGAAAAAACCTTTCTCGCCTCCGAAAATCTCACCATTCCGAATTTGGTTCCATTTGCATGATTGGTTCTTGAGTTATGCAGACATTTGTGTTATACCCTTCAGACGGTGGCGAAGTCACGAACAAACATGAGAATCTTTCCCGGTTTTAAAAGCTCCTGTCTACGAATTTTCATAACCGTAGGGATGATTCTCATGTTATGTTGAAATTTGTGTTTCATTTGTATGAGAGAGCCCTTTCCCCCCATTCTAGAGAGAAGAAGGTTCTCAAACCACCATAGAAACATTTTTTCGCTAAGAAAACCCCACAGGCCAATTTTTGTTCCATTTGCTTAATTAGTTCTTGAGTTATGCAGAAACTTCTGTTTCATTTGTATAAGAGCCCCCTTCCTCTGAGAAAAAGGGTTTCAAACAGTCATAAGAAGCTTCCCCAGCCCCAAAAACCCTGGCATACAAATTTTCACGGTGATCGGTTCAAAACTTACCTAGTCTATAAGGGTTAGACAGACAGACAGACAGAAATCCATTTTGATATGTATAGAAATTCTTCCTCCGAAAATCCCCATATGCCAAATGTAGTTTCATTTGCTGGATTAGCTCTTGAGTTATGCAGAAATTTGTAAAAAATTTGTATGGGAGCTCCCTCTGCCCTTTCTGAAGTGGTGTTTTCTTGTACTGTAATAGAAACATTTCTTGCCTCTAAAAACTTCAGCTTCACTTTCATTTTTTTAAATACACTATTTAAAAAATCTGTTTTGAGCGTATTAGTAGAACGGTTATGATGGGGAAACTAGGAGAATTTTAAATTAACACTTCGTTTGATCACTTTTTATAAATAAAAAATAAAACATTTAAACACTTTTTTCAAATTATCGCTAGTAGACGCGAGCGAGTTCCTTTAAATTCTACTAGAAGCTTATCATTTGACAGATAGGCCTATTTCGTCTGCTACTTACAGACTTCTTCAGTGTCGAGTGCTCGACTTGAGGTACCAATACACCTCATACACCGAGGTATCAACAAACCTACTATAAATACTAGACCTACTGTGATGTTCCCTTCAATTCGAGCACTCTACACTGAAAAAGTCTGTAAGTAACAGACGAAATAGGCCTATCAGTCAAAAGATAAGCTTCTAGTAGAATTTAAAGGAATTTCCTCGCGTTTATTAGCGATAATTTGAAAAAAGTGATGTTTGAAGTGTTAATTTTAAATTCTCCTAGTTCACCAACCTCAGCATGCCAAATTTAGTTTCATTTGATTCATTGGCTCTCGAGTTATGCTATAAATTGTATTTCGTTTGTATGGAGTCTCCCCTTCCAGAAGGCGGAGGGAGCTCAAACTACCGCTTAATATTTCTCTTATTCAAAAAACTCCACCTGCCAAACTTGGTCATATGCTTGCTTAGTTCTCAAGTTATACAAAAATTTGTGTTTCATTTGTATAGGAGCCTCCTTTTCAGAAAGAAGGGGTTTCAAGTCACAACCACAATAGAAACATTTCTTGCCTTCATAAACACCCACATGCCAAATTTGGTTTGTTTTTCCTTTGTATAAGAGCCCTCCTTTCGGAAAGGGGAGGGGTCTCGAGTCACCTTAGAAACATTTTTGCCTTCAAGAACGCCCACCTGCCAAATGTGGTTCCATTTACATGATTAGTTCTCGAATTAAGCAGAAATGTGTGTTGCATTTGTATGGAAATCCCTTCCTCCCTTCCAGAGGACGGAGGGGTCTCAAACTACCATAGAAACATTTTTCTCCTCGAAAAACCTCCACAGGCTAAATTTGGTTCAATATGCTTGATTAGTTCTCGAATCATGCAGAAAATTCGTGTTTCATTTGTATGGGAGCCCCCCTCTTACAGAGGGCATAGGGGTCTCAAACCATCATATAAACATTTCTTGCCTTCTAAAACCTCCACTTGCAAAATTTGGTTCCATTTGCTGTATTAGTTCTCGAGCTTTGCATAAATTTCAGTTTCATTTTTATGAGAGCCCCCTCTTCTATAGATAGGAGGGGTCTCGAACTATCATAAAAATATTTCTTGCCTTCAAAAACCTCTACTTGCCAAATATGTTTCCATTTACTTGATTAGTTCTCGAGTTATGCAGAAACTTCTGTTTCATTTGTATGGCAGTCTCCCTTTCCAGAGAGAGAGGAGGGGTCTCAAAACACCACAAAAGCATGTGTTGCATCTAAAAACCCGCACATGCTAAATTTGGTTCCATTTGCTTGATTAGTTCTCGAGTTATGCAGATATATGTATTTCGTTTGAATGGGAGCCCCCTTTTAAGAAAAGGGAAGGATCTTTTACAAACTTAAGAACCTTTCCCGGTCCCAAAAACTCCTACATACAAAATTTCACGCCGATCGGTTCAGTAGTTTCCGAGTCTATAAGGTTCAGACAGACAGACAGAAATTCATTTTTATATATACCTATAGATTTTGAAATTGTACTTCAAATAGCCAAAATGGAATGAACTTCATGAACTTCAAAATTTGCTCGAATGTCACAAGCAGCAGAATTAACACGTCCTCAGCTCAAAGGAGTTCCACTTTTTTCTCTCTAAAGATTTACAAAAAGGAAACGGGAAGAAGTTCAGTTTCATCAAATGGTAAAACTTGGTGAGTTCATTCCAGTTATGATAAATAAGTACCAACTCATTCCGATCCACGTCTCGATTTGTTTTCATTGACTTTTTTCCCCTCTGCTAGACAGTAATTGAATCGTTTATAAAAAATGATTGGGGCAGTGCTAAGAAATTTTCTCGTTTTCTCTAGGAATTTAAATGTTTGGGGAACTTCTGAATACTTGTTTTATAAACAGTTTGAACATGCTGACGAGACGCCATGGACCAACAAACTTTACGCAAACCAAGTGGACTTGAGTCGATTTTCCATTATATTGTGGCATTTTTAAGCATTATGTGGTCAACAAAAACAATGAAATCTGTTAGTCATTGTGTCTTTAAAATTTCCCTTGCAAAATGTTAATTAACTTTCTTTTTACAAAATCGAGAAAAAAAAATTCGCTTTGGAATCTTAAATGGATTATTTTAGTTTTAGTAGTAATGGAAAAATTAAACTTGCCCATTTGATTTATTTATTTGAGGGTTGTCTCAAAAAGCACACCGTGTTCAAAGGTAGCTTCAAAGTATTTATTTCGCTTATCCAAGACTCATCCATCGTACTAACGAATCCCCCACCGAGTGTCGGTTACAAGCACGCGTCCCAATATTGGTACTACATACTCCCATCAGCCCTCGCCGATGTGGTAGATATGGTACAACTCTCTTATACAGAAGTTCCCCTTCTCGACCGACGACCGACAGGAACTCGAGAGCCCAGTAGCAACGTGTGATGTGAACATTTTTGAATCATAAGGACGTCGGTGGCAGTGACGGCAACCATCTGCTCATTCTACCTGTTGGCAATGCTATATTATAAGCCAACAGGTTGCAAGGACGACAACGACGACGAGATGTGGGGAAAATCCACCGTGTAGAGGAAAGAGCGACATGTTTGTCCCCGCTTCCATGGTGGTTTATGACGGCGAATAGCCAGCTATCTCGACTCGAGAGATGAGAGTTTTTGCTCCAACGAAAGAGTAGATAAAATACTTTTCAAACTCTTCAACTTCATAGTATAAAGAAAGGTACGGATGTGCTGTCGATATGTGATGCTGCATGGGACGCGGAATGGGACGACCAACAAAGCGATGTGTGCAGGTGGTGCTGCACAGATTTATGGAATTCTCGAAGCAAAAAAAAAAATAAGGGAAAAAAAACAGGATGATTATATGCCCGTGTGAAAAGTCTCGGAATAATATGCAATCCGTATGTACATTGTTTATGCTGCAGAAAATGCAGGAGTGTGCTCTGTTCGATGTGATTAATATCATAGGAAAATGTGCAATGCCAGCTCAGATTGGAAAAAAGAATCCACTTCGTTTCATTTGAGTAAATAAATGATGCCGGAGTATTACAAAAATTGAATCAATGCTTCCTCTTCATTCAAATTTGTTTGCGGCAAATGGGGATATTTATTATGCATGAGCGGGTAATTTTTCACCAGAGAATAATGCCATTTTGAGGACCTTGTGGCGAGATAAGTAATCATGGCAATCAACATATTAAAGTTGAACAAATATTAGATGTTGGTAAAATAGCTGGCTTAAAATTCTATCAAAATCACACTGTCAATCAGGAATTGTTTACCGTCGCATACAAACATATAATTACGAAATCACACCCGGCTTTCAGCCCTATAAAACAGGAGCAAATATTGCGATTAACATTGGAAAGTCACAACCACACGACCATCACTCACACGAGGCGTCCATCGACTCCCAAGCCAAACAAAGCTCCGATGAATTACCAGCTGTTGACATTTCAATTAAACCAAAACAGAGCTTCCCGCAACAAACTACTGCTGAAATGGATTTCAACATTCATGAAACATCAGCTCACCACTCGTTCCGGCCGCATCTCGTTCAGCATTTCCTGTTCTGAAATGTTACCCCGCACCTAACCCTAAACCGAAAGCTATTGCCTAACGAACTCCCACTCGAGTGAAGCTCCATAAATATTCACTTCATATCCACACCGACTGGCATGTTGCCATCCACCGGTTCTACTGGGGACCGGTTGGAGGTAACTGGCCCATTCGATTCCCAGAGGTCAAATTTATTCCTCCCCAACTCCGTCGCGAGCCGGACGAGATGGACGGGAAAGGGCGAACCTGAAACTCATCTTGCCACGGAACCCGTAAATGGGTGGTAGAAGTTTTCCGCTCTTTTACCACTCAACTCGATTTGCTTGCTTCCATCGTTCTGTTGTTGGCAGCATCAGTTATTGTTTCGGTTTGTATACTCTTGAGATCAATTCGGAAAATAAATGCCATCAGTGCGTACCTAGTCCTAGTTTGGGCCAACATCCTCCTATTCCTCGGCTCGGACCAGTCTAACCGAAGTGCCTGCGTTCTCTCATGATGAATGATTATTACGTTTACATCGTTATCGCCCTCGTCTTCGTGTCGTCAATGCTGTGGCAGGGAGCTTCTCAGCTAGCAGTAGGAGTAGCTCATGTTTTCGATGAACGAGTGAAAACACCCAAGTTGACACGAAGACCATGAGTAATGATACCTGTAAGTTGAACACTGCATCAGTGGTGCCATTTTTAAATGATTGATCATAGGAGGCGGACTTCGTGATGACCTTTATCTTCCGAGAGGAGATCTCTAAATATATAAGTTATCATTCATGCAGGTGATTAGCCAACGGTTTCCCCCGGCCAAATCGGCACCGCTCAACATCCATCAAGTGGACCATTGAGTTTGGGTCGTGTGTGTGTGAAGAATCCATGGAATTACTTTGACTCAAACGAATCAGATCAGACGGTATCCTTCGATTATCGTCGAAAAAAAAAGGTGTGAATCGATCAGGGCAAACGTCGTTATCCCTTTTTTTGACCGCCCGAGGTGCGGTCGAACAAGCTTTTCGTTTCTTAAAAGCCTTCGGATTAGGAAAATTGAAGTGATTCTGATGGAAATTAAATTGATTTGTTGCTGGTGGCCGGCGGGATTGGGATCAAAGGTACGGTTTTTTTTTCTCATTTGATAATTTCAATTTATTCAAAATTCAAAGAAAATCGAATTTGGATTGATTTCTGCTCTGAACCTATACTGATTATTTGTTTTTCCCGGAAGAGCAGTAACATGTTTACGGCCAATAAAACGATCCAAACGAACTTCTTTGGTTGCTTTTAAATTGCCTCTAATGCTGTTTTGCATTGACCCGCACATGTTTTTCCTAATGTTTTCTAGATCTTTTACACAACTCCACCCAAGTGACTTCGGTAAGTGGAACCATACGGCC
This sequence comes from Aedes japonicus, assembly GCA_034211315.2. Taxonomy (NCBI): domain Eukaryota; kingdom Metazoa; phylum Arthropoda; class Insecta; order Diptera; family Culicidae; genus Aedes; species Aedes japonicus. The sequence goes on from JASCZW010009090.1 coordinate 37,297, forward strand.
GCAAGAAAAGGAACATCAGAAGCTTTTTATCTATTATTCATGCAAAACATGTCGCATCACGGTGTCTGCGTTTACTATACATACTAACATACATCCCTGCTCCAGTAGTCACACTTCGCTTCCTTTTTTATATCCACCATAAGGCACTTGGCGGATGTTCCACGGGTTGACTGATTACCCCTCTTGAAAGTAGGTATACGTCTGATGGTTAAAGCAAGCCAAAATTGCGTAACATGGGAGAATCCTCTGTAAAAGCGGTGGTACTCGTACACTGTTTGCACGGTACTTTACCCTATTTTGTCAACTCTGTAGCTAGGTTTCAGGAAGTAACAATCACGCGTATATTATTTTTTATTTACATCTTAGTGGGTGTTCATCGTCAGAGGTACCCCGTTTCGTGGAAGTCGAACACAAAATAGTTGCTTGTTTTCTTTTACTGATGATCGCCAGGGATGCCACAAACATTTAACGTAGGACTATGTTTCTCTTTTCTATACCGGATGTCATTTTAAAAAATTTAAAAATGAGAACGTTACGCAAAAGTGTAAAGTGTAAGGTTTTTGAACGCCTCTCGTTTGACTAAACAAAATGAGTTCATTTATACACCATGTGATGATAAAAACTAACAAATTTTGCATTTAAAGAAGAAAATCTAGTCTCAAATCCCCAATATGGTATAATAGACTGGTTACTTATCTCAAAAATAGGAAACAAAAAGCTCATAAAGCAGTGGTCCTCAGCATGATCAGCTTTGAGGGCCACGAAGCATTTTGCGAATGATATAGCGGGCCGCAGATCTTAAAGAAATTTAAGATTTATGCCTGTCGAGGTGAGGTAGTCACCCGCTTCTCCCCTCGCCCCTTCTGCATAGAAGGGTATGGCAAAAAAGTGCCTACTTCGATATGTACTGCTTTGGCTCAATTTTCAACTTCTAATCACATTTTCATACTGCCGTACTCTAACGAAACTATCTATATATTCTTTCATACTTCTTTCTCTAGCTAATAAAATTTCAATCAAAGTCTCCTGTTGATAATTAGCATCTTCCTTCCAACTCTGAGATGTGTGAATATATTGAAGAAATGATAAAAAATTGCTTTTTGACGGTCATTCATATATGGCTTCAGTTTATTGCAATAATATTTTAATTGTTTTACAATTTTTACTTACATAGTTAGTTCTCATTTATGTTAACAAAACCATGTTTGTATCTTCACAGTCTGTTGTCTAATTTGCTTGATTGCGTTTTTCTTTGACGAGTTCAATATCAATAGTTAAATCTGAACCGGAAATTCGTAGCACTTTTTCCAATGCTCGTCTGTCAAGTGATTTCTGGGTTTGGATTTTACATTTTTCATGTTTGAAAACATTTGTTCACAATGATATGTAGTGCCAAACAGAGACAGCATTTTCAAAGCATGTTTCCGCAATTCAGGAAATTTATCCGCACTGATGTATTTAGAATAAAACTCCTGAGAACTCGTTTTCTTGAAGGCATCTTCAAGATTTGTGTTTGCCTGAAGTTCTATCAGCTCCAGCTGCAAATGGCTTGGTACCATTTCCACGTCAACGCCCCACGGTATAAAGAAGATCTTTAAGCTCATTTCATTCCTTTTTGATTCCATTGAACCGATCATTGAACTCCGATTTTAGTGAAAGTATCATGTCGACTTACTTTTTGGTTTCCTTAACCGAGCATGTTGACTTCGAAGGGAAATGAGGAAAATCTCGTTTTCCTAATTGAATCTCCTACAAACGTTATTTAGTTTCAAAAGCTCTCACGCGTTGGAGCAGCTCATGAACGAAATTTTGTTTTCCCTGAAGCTTAAGGTTCAATTCATTCAAATGCGTTGTTATGTCGGTCAAAAATGCAAAATGTCTTCAAAAAAATCGACCACGTTTCCTTTCATTTCCATGAATTGTTCAATTTCATGTTTCAAATCAAAAACTCTTTTTAAAACTTTATCCCGGCTTAACCACCGAACTTCGGTAAAATAAAGCACATCCACATCGCTATTCTCTGCTCCAACTTCTACCAAAAATTGCTTAAACTCGCGATGATTCAATCCATGCGCCCGAATAAAATTAACAGTTTTCACAACATCACTCATAACATTTTTGAAAATTACAATTTTAGCGCACAGGTTTTCAACATGCAGAAGGCAGTGGTACTGGAAGAAATCGTCGTTGCCTACCGATTGAGCCTTTTACCGGAGATGGGCCACTGCGCCTTCTGTTTTTCCTACCAACGCTGGAGCTCCATCGGTCACAACACCTGAATTAATTCGAGACGACACAGATGCAATTTCACGATTTGTAATTGTTTTTGTTACTCGATTTACCTGAAAGATTATGTAGCTTCAAACCAATTCTGTCTAGGGTTGAATCACAAGCCTCAAAAATGTCGAGCCCTTTCGTGGTACCTTTCCTTTAGACAACAGGACCGGTAACACAACAAATGACATTAGCAACTTATTCGCTGATTTCTTCTAGGACATGAGAAGTATAGTCTCATGATGATAATGAGCGTAACATGCAATATTTCTCTTACCTGCCCGAGCCAATGGTGGACATTTCAGTTGATAATTAATCTCTAAGGAAAATTTTACATGCGTTTGAAAGTTTGGACACTTATTTTGGTTGTTTTATTCATCATTGGAGTCCAACGTTTTTCTTGCCGTTTAGAAAGAATCTTCGGAATGTTCTTGGGGGAACCTATAGCAGGGGCCAAATACATTTTGACCCCAAAACATGCCGTGCGACAGCTCTATCTTCATGATTTTTCATGAGGATTTTTTTTTTGTCTTGAATATCGAGATTTTCAGCCTCGGGCTGGTTTATCTCCCGTCTGAGTCAGTCAAACACCACTTTTGGGCATTTTCATACCCAAGTAACACACAAAACATCTTTTTAGAAATGATTTATAATAGTTTGTATTATAAATGTATTATAACCGTACTGCAAAACATGTCAAGTTTGACGCGGTTTGTAACTCTCTTATTCTATACATATATCACTCTGACAAACGGTCGAGCAAAAAATACTCTTTTCACTGCAGTGATTAATACTTTATTATTGTTTTCAAAAACATGGAGCTATACATTTATAAAACATAAACAGGACAAGATTTTATGGGCAGTATTATGTGCTGTTGAAATTACATCACACCAACCATGTTTTGCAAAACATGTTCTTTTTTCTCATTACGATGAATTTGTTGTACAAGATTGTGGTTGCAATGCCAAAGGGAAGCATATCATAGATACTCAGAATTTACTTTTCAACAATCTGAGTTGGCTTAGCAGAGAAGCTACAAACCTATCACGCCAAGGACAAATGTTCGAATCCCCGCTTGGCGATGTTTATATTTTTGCATGTGGATATTTTTTTCTCCATTTTTATGTTTTATAAAGCTTCACTTTTTGCGCTTTTTGCGTCATATAAGAGTATGAAATAAAGTAATATACACCTAATTTTATAACCTGGTTTTGTCATTTAACTGTACTTTTAACTTGTTCAATACAAGCTGTGTTGCTTGGGTAACTTCTCCGGGGGTGAGATTCGAACTCGTGACTTAGGCGTGAGAGGTATGGATGTTAACCAATACGCCCCCAATAAAGAATGTTCAGATATACGTAAAAAGACCATTGGGTACATTGGCACCTCCCGGGACTACCGGAACGTTCCCAGGGAATCCTGTAGCAGGGGTCAATTGCAACAATTTTACTCCAAAACATGCCGTGTGACATCTTTTTCTTCTTCTATTTTCATTACAAAGCTTGGACATTTGGACACACTATCCACTCCCGAGATCACCGGAACGTCTCCGGGGAAATCTGTTTAACACATTAGCAACCCTTGAAACCACCGATACGCTCCAGAAGAACATTTTGTTGAGACAACTGTGTTTTCGTATCTAAACATGATGTGTTTTTTATTTTTCGTATTCACGAATAGTCTTTAGAAAGATATGACCTTTAACAAATGAAGGTTTTTTATGTTTCTCTACTGTTTAATAAGAATGTATACTAATACGGCATTGAGCCGCCATTTGGATGACCGCTTGGATTCGTCTTGGAATTGGCTCTTAGAGCTTATGAATGATTTCAATTGGAATTTGGTACCATTCTTGGATTAGAAATCAAATCCGGAGATTGTACTGACCATGGCAGATGCTTAAAGTCCTCATCGTGTTCCTCATACCAAGACTTGATAATTCCAGCAGTATGAATGGGTGCATTGTCGTCCTGAAAAATTTCTTCGCCGATCGGAAACACAGTTTTCATTATGGGCAAAATCTAATAAAATTCATGTTCAAAGTCATTTTCACAAAAATTACAACATTATAGCATGAACACACTTGATGGCCCAAAACTTCTTCATAATCATTAGCAGTGATCTTTCCTTTCATGACGATGATTGGCCCAACTGAGTACCATGATATGGCACCCCATACCTTAACAGACCCTCCTCCGTGCTTCACAGTTGGATTGTTCGAACAAAAACGGGCTCTTCCAGCGTTGAATTTAAAGCCGCGGTAGCTTTATTCTAGAGAAGGTAGAGCACTTATTCTGCGATCATCCGTTACAGTTTGCTTCAGAAATGTCGTTTGTCTGACATTTAGTTTCTGTTTACGTCCACACGTAAAATACTCAGCTGTAATACGGCAAACTGTTGACGCTGATACAACCACTAGTTTTGCTGTCTCAGATATCGAAGCTCCAGCTTCTCGAGCACCGACACTTCGGCCACGTTGAAATTCCGAAAGAGTTGTAAGCATCGTGCGTGTTCACTACTCCACGTTCACTTTTTTATGACGCAGTAGAGAATTTGGCGAAACGACAGGTTTCAAAGGTCGGGCAAATTTTGATGATGGGGGTCGTACATTAATTACGTAAGGCATTTTTATGTTATTCTCGACCCCCTCCCCCTTGTAAAGTTTGTTACATACAAATGCGAAAAATTATGTATGGGTTGTAAGAAAATGATAGCCCCCCCTAAATGACCTCCCTTACGTAATTAGTGTACGGCCCTATATTAATGTTGCCTCTCACAGCTGTTGTGTATCTAAATACTGTCAAAGTTCATTCATAAGTCGAGAAATAAGCTGATCAGAAACGTCTAAAAAAGGTGAAATATAATAATGTATAAAACAAATAGGGAGAGATTTCCCAGTATCAGACACCTGTCGCAAAACGCCGGTCATTTTTCAATATCTGATTTTCATGGTACCAACGGAATATTTTAGTCCACAATATGCTAAAAGCATTACAGAAGGAACATACGAATTTACGAATGTCCGGCGCTAGGTGATCTCCCCCTACTGTGTCAGATCATTATATGCTTTGTGATGAAAAACCAACAAGAAAGTGGTGGCGCACGGCATTTTTTGGCGTCCCCTGCTACAGGTTTCCCTGAGGATGTTACGGTGCTCCCAGAAGTGGACAATGTGTCCAATTCTTTTGAATGTGGCTTTTCTAATATACCAAAACTTTATTTATGAAAAACCGTGAAGATAGAGCTGTCACACGGCATGTTTTGGTGTTTAAATGTAATAGATATACTACAAGTTCCTCCGGGGGCGTTCCGCTGATTCCGGAAGTATGCCAAAACCTTATTTATGAAAAATCATGAAGATAGAGCTGTCGCACGGCATGTTTTGGCGTCAAACTGTAATTGACCCCTACTACAGGTTCCCCCAGGAACATTCCGGTGAGCCAATGTTTCCAAAAGTCCACTTTAAGCTTAAGGAAAGCTTTGTGATGAAAAAGGAAAAAGAAAGAGGTGTCGCTCGGCATGTTTTGGATGGAAGAAAGATCTTGCCGAACCCAGAACCCCGTTCTCATTTGAAATCTGTGATAGGAAAGTACGTTAGTAAATTGAGCCTGAAAAACAATATTATAAGACAATTGTTCATAGTTGATACTAGTTGATGGTGTTTAACTCATACATGGAATTTTTTTCAACCGATTGATGTAAACAACTTTAAAATCCATTGAGCATTAGTTAAGTTATGAGCGATTGATTTGTAACGATATTTTGTGACGGCCGCAATTTTCAGATTTTCATTTGACACCCTACCCTTGCCGTAAGACGTATTCTAATTAAAAAATGTGAAAAAATGCGCACGTCCTTATGATACAGCCCTCGTAGTACAGTGACCGGCATATTTAAAAATCCACCACGTCATGTAAAAGTTAAATAGCTCTAACTTTTTTTCTTCGCGGCAAATCCTTTCCTATTATTGGTGATTCCTTTCTTCAACTATTATTTCTTTAAATTGGGTTGTTTTTTTCGGCACTTAACTCAAATTCAGTGAATTACTAATAAATACTATTAAAATCAACGAATTCAGGTAGGACAAAAATAAAAATCCACCGTTAGTAAATATTTTGCACGCTGTATCCCATTGGCGTACCCCTCATTTTTGAATGCGTTGACATTTCTATGTTTACATGCATTATAAATCTCTACAAAAACCTGAAAAGTCTACGTGTTGTTTTCAAGTAAAAATTAAAAAACATGGGAGGAAAGAAAATCTCGTTGCAAGTTCGTAATTTAATCGTCCGTGACTGCAACAATAACCAGTCTCAGCGGAAAATCGCTGAAAAATATGGAGTAAGTCGTGGTGCTGTTCAGAACATATTTTTGAAGCAACAAATGCATGGAAGCGTTGCTGATCGGGCCGGAAAAGGGCGTAAGCGGAAGTCTGACTCACGAGCCGATGCCGGATAATCCGCGAAATCAAAAGAAACCATCCATTACGATCCGAGAAGTGAAAGAGAAGCTGGATCTACCGATTTCGGATCGAACAATTCGGCGACGGGTTGCTGAACATGGAATGCGGAGCCATTTTGCAAGGAAGAGACCGTTTATCAGCGTGGTAAATAAGAAAAAACGATTAGCATTTGCAAGAAATCACATAAATAAGCCGATAGAATTCTGGAAGCACATTGTATGGTCCGATGAATCAAAGTTCGAGTTATTCAACAAAAAACGACGTCTTAGAGTGTGGCGGAAGAGCCATGAGGGACTGCAGGACAGACATCTCCAACCATCGATGAAACACGGTGGAGGCAACATTATGGTGTGGGGTTGTTTTTCGTGGTTTGGCATTGGAAATCTGGCCTTAGTTCATGGTATTATGACTGCAGATGGGTATATTGATATTTTGTGCGAAAATCTCGAGGAGTCGTTGCTAAAGATGGGGTTGGAAAGCAATTACACCTTCCAACAAGATAACGACCCAAAGCACGGCAAAGAAAACACTTGGTTTCTTCCGTTCTAACCGCATTAAACCTTTGGAATGGCCGCCTCAGAGCCCTGATTTAAACCCGATAGAGAATCTATGGGCAATCTTGGACAATAAGGTCGAGAAAACTGGAGTAACCAACAAACAGACTTATTTTTCAGCGTTGGAAAAGGCCTGGAATGATTTGGACCATCAACACCTCAAAAACTTGGTGGAAAGTATGCCGAAACGGCTGCAACTGGTAATCCAAGCAAAGGGTGGTCATATTGATTATTAACTGATGGAAATTATTTGATTTAATTTGTTTTTCTTTCTCACTTGAAGTGGATTTTTATTTTTGTCATACCTCAGAATACAATGTTTTTGTAATTTGTTATGTATCTTGAATTCTATAATAAATACTACCAATACAATGACGTTAAAAAATACTCTTGATATTTGTCTTTGACACACGTGGGAAAGATTACCAACCATTTAGAAAAGATTTTTATTTTTGCCGGTCACTGTAACTTACAACTTACACTGAAAAGAAAAAATAACGCATACATAAACGTCCCAAATTTTTTGAAAATAGCAAAACAAAGAGCAGATCATTCGAACAGTCAC
>JASCZW010009091.1:0-45155 GCA_034211315.2 Aedes japonicus
ATATATATATATATATATATATATATATATATATATATATATATATATATATATATATATATATATATGTGTGTGTGTGTGTGTGTGTGTGTGTGTGTGTGTGTGTTTGTGTGTGTGTGTGTGTTACAAATAATGTCACATCGGTTTCTCAGCCATCTGTGAACCGATTTCAGTTCTGTTGACGGCAAATGGAAGCTCCCATAGAACGCTATTGATTTTTTTTTCATTTGGACATTTCGTTACGAAGATATGAACGAAACAGTACTTGAAGGCCTATTATAATAGTAATCAAACAGTTTAGTCTCCGATTACATACTGAGCTATTTGTGTACCGATTTAAGTTTTGTTGGTGCCAAATCAAAGCTATGAAATCTCCAAATAACTGGTCGAAATTCCATTGTGATTGGATAATCCTTCATCACAGAGAACAGACATCCAGGCTCGAACATTTTTTTCTCAATTTACTGTGTAAATTTTCAAAAGCAAACCGTTGGAAAATCAGCGCTGCCTTGTCTAGGTTTCACCAAACTAAAATTGACAGCCTATCAAATCTCAAGCTTGATAGTAAATGCAGACTAATTTTCGAATATACTCGTTGCAGTTCAAAACCAGACCACTCGAGTCAATCGATGCTGCTCTAATTCTATACAGTCACATAGTGTGGCTAGTCCGCTTTATGTGCTATACAACGCACCAGATGCGACACAATAGAATGCAAGCGGCATCGATTGGTGTGATTGGTCTTGTTTGGTTTTGCACTGCAACGAGTATATTGTCATCTCACAATTATGTGCTCTCAGGTATTGTTTTGGTCATATCTCCATGAAGGCACAGAGAACAGACATCCAAGCTAGAATGCCCTCCGTGTGTAAATTTCTGTAACTACCATTTTAAAATTACAGCTTGTTTCAGTTAGTTTTGGTGATTCGTATGTTGATGGCGCCACCTGCGTGCCTCACGCAAAGAGACATACCACATTATTACAAAGAGACATACCACATTACTTACTTTACAAATTAAGTGATCTTGTTGAATTCCATCATACGACTTATCAAACCTTGTTTAATGACACATTAAAACCAAAACACAATTTTCTTACTCATTATGCCACTGTAATCAGGAAATCTGGTCCACTGAGGTTGAACTGGTCGATGAGATTTGAGGGTAAGCATAGAGAGCCTAAACTCTATAGTAGGGCTAACAATAACTATAAAAAATATTTGCTACTCATTGGCAATTAAATCGAATTTTAAATTTGCTTTGAATCTTATGAACAGCTCATTTTACAGCCCAAGGTTCAGTATATATGAAGATCAGGTACATGAAATTCACATTCTTCCAACTTATGAAGCCTTGTTGTTAAAATGCATAGAAATTTCTTACCAAAATGCTGAAATCACGAAAACCGTATCACTAGTATCATTATTTACTAAAGAAGGGACACTTTACTCTAAAGGATGTTATTTTTATGTTCAACAGCAAGAAATAATTAACGTATTTTACCTCTTAGATGGAATATTAATGCCAGACAAAAGTGTGATTATATTTGCTAAGAAAATCGAAGTTGTTACATTTGATGACCATCTTCAATCCTTTGAATTAAAATTAAATGATAAGATAGTTGCATTGCCAAATTTTCAAACCCTGAATTCCAGGAAAATTAACCTTCACACGATAGATTCATGCATTTATTGGAGGCACTGTAATTTCTTGAATGTATATGACCCACTACCCAGACACGTCCTTGTTATAAATGATAAGTTATAGATCATTAGGTGTTATGCATCTCGAGTATTTTATAAAGAGGGAACCAAAATGTGAACAATAAATATTAAAATCATTAGATTGGAATTTTGAAGCAGAACAATAATGTCGGTTTCTGTAATTCTCTGTAGTAAAAAAAACTGTAAGAAACACTCGTGAAAATTGATCTCACTCCCATGCCGTATGTCCTCATAGCGGCGCATTGAAAAAAAGGATATTAAGCAGCTAACAAATAAAAAAACGGTGTACTTGTTTCAATAAACCTTATTTCTGATATAATAAAACTTGTATTATAAGACAACCTGATTTGTTTATTTCTCGCAGGAGGAATGAAATAAGTTTTATTTCAAGCTAAAAAGGCGGAAAAGGTGATCCAAATCGCTTCTTAGGCGATACAGTCCACACAAGTTTAACGCATTTTTATTTAAACTTGTGTGGATTGTGTTCATTCAGAAACGGTTTGCGCCAATTTAGCTGGGAAAACAACTTGTGTGGGGGGAGTGGGGAGTGGAATAATAAAACAGGACAATCAATTTAATAAAATATATCTTATTTCAATTCAATAGTTTTCTTGAACTAGTCCTTCAATGTTTATTATTTCAGCAAATGCGTTTAGTTGGATTAAGAAAAGATTTTGTCTTGAACAATAAAACCCGACGTTCAATTTTATAAAGCATGAAGTTTTATTTCAATTCAATGGTTTTGTTGAATTACTTCATCAATGTTTATTATTTCAACTAATGTCTTTAGTTGGATTAAAAAAAACTTTTTGTTTTAAACAATAAAACACGATGTTCAATTCTATAAAACATGAAGGTTTATTTCAACTCAACGGTTTTGTTGAATTAGCTCATCATTGTTTATTATTTCAACAAATGCGTTTAGTTGGTTCAAGAAAACATTTTGTTTTTAACAATAAAACACGATGTTCAATTCTATAAAGCATGAAGTTTTATTTCAACTCAAAGGTTTTGTTGAATTAGTTCATCAGTTTTATTGGTCCATATTTAAACCAAAATTTTAGTTGAATTGATTCCAATTTTGTTTTGGTATAACTACGTATATTTTTGCGTGAGGCACGCAGGTGGCGCCATCAACATACGAATCACCAAAACTAACTGAAACAAGCTGTAATTTTGAAATGGTAGTTACAGAAATTTACACACGGAGGGCATTCTAGCTTGGATGTCTGTTCTCTGTGCCTTCATGGAGATATGACCAAAACAATACCTGAGAGCACATAATTGTGAGATGACAATATACTCGTTGCAGTGCAAAACCAAACAAGACCAATCACACCAATCGATGCCGCTTGCATTCTATTGTGTCGCATCTGGTGCGTTGTATAGCACATAAAGCGGACTAGCCACACTATGCGACTGTATAGAATTAGAGCAGCATCGATTGACTCGAGTGGTCTGGTTTTGAACTGCAACGAGTATATTCGAAAATTAGTCTGCATTTACTACACGCAAAAATATACGTAGTTATACCAAAACAAAATTGGAATCAATTCAACTAAAATTTTGGTTTAAATATGGACCAATAAAACTGATGAACTAATTCAACAAAACCTTTGAGTTGAAATAAAACTTCATGCTTTATAGAATTGAACATCGTGTTTTATTGTTAAAAACAAAATGTTTTCTTGAACCAACTAAACGCATTTGTTGAAATAATAAACAATGATGAACTAATTCAACAAAACCGTTGAGTTGAAATAAACCTTCATGTTTTTAGAATTGAACATTGTGTTTTATTGTTTAAAACAAAAAGTTTTTTTTAATCCAACTAAAGACATTAGTTGAAATAATAAACATTGATGAAGTAATTCAACAAAACCATTGAATTGAAACAAAACTTCATGCTTTATAAAATTGAACATCGGGTTTTATTGTTCAAGACAAAATCTTTTCTTAATCCAACTAAACGCATTTGCTGAAATAATAAACATTGAAGGACTAGTTCAAGAAAACTATTGAATTGAAATAAGATATATTTTATTAAATTGATTGTCCTGTTTTATTATTCCACTCCCCACTCCACCCACACAAGTTGTTTTCCCAGCTAAATTGGCGCAAACCGTTTCTGAATGAACACAATCCACACAAGTTTAAATAAACATGCGTTAAACTTGTGTGGACTGTATCGCCTAAGAAGCGATTTGGATCACCTTTTCCGCCTTTTTAGCTTGGAAAAAAACTTATTTCATTCCCCCTGCGAGAAATAAACAAATCAGGTTGTCTTATAATACAATTTTTATTATATCAGAAATAAGGTTTATTGAAACAAGTACACCGTTTTAACGTAGGACTACGTTTTTCTTTTCTATACCGGGTGCCGTTTCAAAATTTTGAAAAATGAGAGCGTTACGCAAAAGTGAAAGGTTTTTGAATGCTTATAACTCTCGTTGGACTGAACAGAATGACTTCATTCATGCGTCATTTTATCAATAAGACTCACAAATTTTTCGCATCAAAATTTGAATGAAGTTCAATTAGTATAAGTAGTTCAATTTTTCATTTGAAAATGACCTTCTTTTGCTCCCATACAAATTTGCATATCAACAGGTTGAAGAATGTGTTTTTCCTAGCAAGGTCATAGGAAACGAGCAACAAATGTCTTCTTCTTCTTCAAAATAACTTTTCCCCGTCCCACAAAAATTTCTGAACGCACAAAGCTATTGGTCGAAAATGACATCATATTTGCGCTACGCTCTGATTGGTTGATACTGCCACAGTAACCTTGCCAGCAATTATGGAACACGTGGAACGACCGAACACCAATAATCAGTTCTCGCTGTGCATCCGTATGCGACAGACGTGTTTGGCGAGCACGTTGTAGAAAACGCCGCCCGTGAAAACAAGAATACCAGATTCATCCCACTTCACCTGCAGCTGGCCATCCGCAACAACGAGGAGCTGAACGAAGAAAGAAAGCCCAAGTGGAATCGAAAACATTTCTCCCCCGTCAACTAAATCCGTCCTTATTAGGACGACCAAATCAGTATACCTACTAAAGAGTTGGGTTGAATTTTTCTAGTGTGCTGTTGTTAATTCAATTACCGCATCACGGCTGAATATGGCAATAATTAAACGTCGCGTCCCCGATTAGAAAGAACAAACAACGTTGAACAACAAACGAACGAAAGTCTAGAAGGGATAATTCGAGCCAAACTGCAACACATCAGTGACCTTGTGGTGGAGTTCGCCATTGATCCTAGTTATGCGTACCGGATTAGTTGCTGTTGGTGGGAAGCAAATTAGGCATATTTCTGTTGAGAAAATCATCCGTCTAGCGTGCACTAATTCAAACTAATTATTGTGGCGCAATAACAGAAGTTCGTCCCCTTTGGTGCAATCTGTATCACATTGCCTTCGTTGGTACCGCCTTCTTTTGTGCAATAGCATCCGACGCCATGACATACCAGCTCTTAGCAGAAATTTTGATTCAGTCTTACATCAGTCGTGGTGCTGTGCACCCTGGATGGTGCACTGGCGAACAGTCGTTGCCCACACTCCCGCTTCTTTCTACTCTATTTTTGAGTACAATTGTATGCTATCTCTTTTTCCCTCACTGTGGATCAACTCAATTTTTGATTGGATCCACTTCTTACAAAAATTTAGTAATTTCCGTGAGAGAAAGAGATAGCATACAATTGTACTCAGAAATTGAGTAAAGTGAAGCGGGAGTGCATGGAGGCGTTGGTACAGTTGGCTGTTGGTGCCGATGCTCCTGTCAACCTCGCTGAGAGAGGCATGGCTGCTGAAGCCTACGAGTTGGCGGGAAAAAGCCGCTCGTGACGAGACAAACAACCCTAGGGGAATCGCAAACTATTTCTCCCTCGTCAATTAAATCCGTCCTTTTCAGGACGACCAAATCAGTTTATTAACTAAAGAGTTTGTTTGGTTGAATTTTTCTTTTGTCGGTTTGTAGTTCAATTACGCCGCGTCCCGGAGTATCGAACGAAATTTTAGAAGGGATAATTCGAGCCGAATTGCGACACGTCAGAGACCAACTAGACTATGTGGTTGAGTTCGTTTTAGTTCCTAGTTATGCATACCGGATTAGTTGCTTGCAGTGGCTAGCAAATTAGGAACATTTCTGTTAAGAAAATCATCCGTGCACTAAGGAAAGGTCCATTAGTAGTAGTAAAATTGTATTTTATTTGTCCATTCTTTGTCTTATATATTAGGTTTACAAGTTAAGTGTTTAGCCCATTGGGCTCTTCAGCTTTGTTAAATGTTTTATGTGTTAAGTGTGTTTTGTGGTCAAATAGTTTTTTCAGTTCGGTCCTTGGGACATTGTTAGTTTTAAAATTTGATAACCTAACTATAAACTAATCTAAATCTACAATTTAAAAATCCTAGGGGTGGAGAACCAGATCCCGGATGATCTGGTGTTCCGATGCCAGGCAGCGTGCCCTGTACCGATTGATAGACTCACTGAAACGTTCTTCAAGCAATAATATGTTGGCCTGACGGTGGACCTCAGATGTTCTTGTCCTCGGAGGGGTGTTCATTATCATCCTGAGGAACTTGTTTTGTACTCTCTGAAGCTTCAGGAGATGTGTTTTTGCACAACTCTCCCAGATTGGCATTGCATACTCAATGACTGGAAGTATGATTTGCTTGTAGACAGCAAGCTTATTTTTAAGGGATAATGTAGACCTTCTGTTGATCAATGGGTACAGTAGATTCAACAGAGTATTACATTTTATGACAGTTTTGTCAACCTGATCCCTGAAAATAAGCCTGCTGTCTAGAGTGACACCAAGATAGACAGCTGATTTGGTCCATTCCACCGTTGTGTTGTTCAGGCTTATTTTACAATTCTCAGGCGGGACAAGTCTGGGAGAATTAGAATGTGGAAACAGGCGTTTTCGCTGCGTTGATACAAATCTTCCATTCAGTGAAGTATTCTGACAGAACATTCAGGCTTCGCTGCAGTTTCGCGGCAAGCGCTCTTATTACCCTACCATTGTGGACGACTGCGGTATCATCGGCGAACAACGACAGAGATCCATTTTCAGGGAGCGGGGGTATGTCCGAGGTGAATAGGTTGAACAGAAGTGGACCTAGTATACTTCCCTGCGGAACACCGGCGGAGATCTCCTGACTACCGGAAACTGCACCATGCAACGAAACATGGAATGTCCTGTCAGAGAGATAATTTTTAATAATCTTCACCAGGAAGATTGGAAGATTGTATCGCTTGAGCTTGTACACCAAGCCATCATGCCACACATTATCGAAGGCCTTCTCGATATCGAGAAGGGCCATAGCGGATGTTTTCGAAACAGACTTGTTCCGCCTGAGGATGTTCATGACTCGATAAAGTTGATGAACTGTTGAGCGACCAAGGTCCATTAATTATGTCACGCAGTAAGGGGTGAGGAGGGGGGGGAGGTGTCTGAGAAAACGTGACGATCTATGCAAAAAAAAAACAAAGGTCCATATGAAAAACGTGACAAGGGGGGAGGGGGGTTGTAAAGTCATATTTTGCGTGACGTAATTAATGGACGTTCCCTAATAAAAACTAATTATTATGGCGCAATAACTGAAGTTCGTCCCCTTTGATGCACTTAGTATCACATTGACTTCGTTGAATGAAAATTTGATTCAGTCTTACGGTAGAGTAGTGCTGTGCAGAGCAAAATGTACTGTAGCGACGCAGTAGGCGTGCGACCACACTGGAGGATGCACTGGTGAGCATTCGTTATCCAGAGAAGTTGGTGCAGTTGGCTGTTTGAGCCGATGCTCCTGTCAACATCGCTACGAGAAATAAGGCTGCTGAAGCCTATGAGTTGATGAGAAAAGCCGCCCGTGACAACAACGGGACAAGAATCATCCCACGTCACCTGCAGATGGCCACCCGCTTCGACGTGGAGCTGAACCAAGAATACCAAGAAGAAACCCCAAGTTTCTCCCCCGTCAACTATATCCGTCCTTTTCAGTACGACCAAATCAGTTTGCTTATTAAAGAGTTTGTTTGGTTGAATATATCTCTTGTGCTGTTTGAAATTTCAATCATTTGATTGGAATCAAAAATTTTGGGAAAGTATGTGGTTCAACCATCGTAGAAAATACAACTATGGCTGTATCATTATTAAAGCCAAACGGTCCTTTTCATGGCCACCAAATGCTATCTAAAGAGTTAACAATAGAATTTTCTTACATATTTACTACCCAATGCTGGTCTATCGTTCAATTAGCACTATTTCGACCTAGACGTCAATCGGCAATAATAGACTATGAATTCCCAAACAAGCCAGAAACATCTACAACGCAATAAGGATAATGATCTCGTGATGATAGAATAAAAACATAAATTTACTTGATAATTTTAATCATTTTGTTTGTTTCTTAATTTTTAACAATAACGGCTAGTTTAATACCGTAACATATTTATTGTTTTTCGGAATTGAAATCTAATATACTTCAAACAATAAAAGTATGCAAATGACTTCCATTTTTACTCAAAAATTTGTTGTCAATGAAGTACTCACCCGTTGAGTGATGTTTACCTAATGAGCAGAATCAAATTTACCCATCTCTCCAGTTCAACAACAGTACTCAACTTTAAGTTTAAAAATACTCACTTTGTTTTTGCCGTGTATAGCACCTTATCTACTGGGTGTTGAAGCATTTTAACCCGATACTGTCGTTTCCTCCAAAACAAAAAGCATTATGAACAGCTTCATAATTGACATTTCCGAGCGGATTGAAAGCATATCTGTCCGACTGACTTAAATCAATTGCCGGATTGCCCTGACATCTCTGGAAAATCAAACTGCCCCTCGATTAAGCTGCCGGGAGAGCTAGCTTAACACGAGGTTTCCGAGCGAACCGAAGCCATGGTCAAGTAAACCAGCTTCATGACGAAATGAGGTGGTGTTAGTAGCTGTTCCCTCGAACCCCTTTTCAGGGCCATCAAAACAACTGGAAAAGAAATTTGACATGTGTTTTGGAAAGCTGGAGGCTGGGTTTCGGGATAATCGATTGTGAAAAACATCTTTCGTGTGCCGAAGCCGTAATAGTTTTGACATTTGCAATTTTAGCAGTGTTGTACACACATAGGCCTAGCAGAAACCGTATGCAATTGGAGGTGAATGAAACCTTGAGTAAAAGTTTCCCAAATGAGCAAAACTCATTCGCACTGCAAGGTATATTACGTGATATAGAGTATTTTGTTATCATATGTCATACATATTATTTCCAGTGAAAGCAAGATGAATGAATTTAGATACTAAGACAGGCTATATCAAATAATAAAGATTGTAGTGCGAACGTTTAGTGTATGGGAATTCTATTTGGAAGGAAACCAATTTCGCCCACTCTTTATACAATCAAGCGATCTATATTGCACATTGCTTCGTAGTCCTACGTCAACTTTGCGTACAACCCCATTGGGCTGTCCCTTCTAGTTTTTTTATTTGTTAGCTGCTTAATATCCTTTTTTTCAATGCGCCGCTATGAGGACATACGGCATGGGAGTGAGATCAATTTTCACGAGTGTTTCTTACAGTTTTTTTTACTACAGAGAATTACAGAAACCGACATTATTGTTCTGCTTCAAAATTCCAATCTAATGATTTTAATATTTATTGTTCACATTTTGGTTCCCTCTTTATAAAATACTCGAGATGCATAACACCTAATGATCTATAACTTATCATTTATAACAAGGACGTGTCTGGGTAGTGGGTCATATACATTCAAGAAATTACAGTGCCTCCAATAAATGCATGAATCTATCGTGTGAAGGTTAATTTTCCTGGAATTCAGGGTTTGAAAATTTGGCAATGCAACTATCTTATCATTCAATTTTAATTCAAAGGATTGAAGATGGTCATCAAATGTAACAACTTCGATTTTCTTAGCAAATATAATCACACTTTTGTCTGGCATTAATATTCCATCTAAGAGGTAAAATACGTTAATTATTTCTTGCTGTTGAACATAAAAATAACATCCTTTAGAGTAAAGTGTCCCTTCTTTAGTAAATGATGATACTAGTGATACGGTTTTCGTGATTTCAGCATTTTGGTAAGAAATTTCTATGCATTTTAACAACAAGGCTTCATAAGTTGGAAGAATGTGAATTTCATGTACCTGATCTTCATATATACTGAACCTTGGGCTGTAAAATGAGCTGTTCATAAGATTCAAAGCAAATTTAAAATTCGATTTAATTGCCAATGAGTAGCAAATATTTTTTATAGTTATTGTTAGCCCTACTATAGAGTTTAGGCTCTCTATGCTTACCCTCAAATCTCATCGACCAGTTCAACCGCAGTGGACCAGATTTCCTGATTACAGTGGCATAATGAGTAAGAAAATTGTGTTTTGGTTTTAATGTGTCATTAAACAAGGTTTGATAAGTCGTATGATGGAATTCAACAAGATCACTTAATTTGTAAAGTAAGTAATGTGGTATGTCTCTTTGTAATACAATATGAAGGATTTTTAACAAACATATGAGGTATTGCCATACAGGATCGTGAAGCGGAATTTGACTGCCGATTATTAATGGAAGAAATGTACAAAATGTTTTCGCCTAACTTGCTGTCATTTTGATATCCTTGTTTTTTTATTCTCACGTCGCTTAAATCGTTTGGAATATTACTTGAATAAAGATCACCGAATAGAAACAGGTTTTTTCTGTGATTAAGTTCATTTGTTTCGTATATATGAAATAGTGCAAACTGTGTTGTAAACCGTATACAAGTGCACCTTCTAGAACATCATGCATAATGTCACAAACCAAATAATCTGTGACATGGAACGATGGTATGCGGTTGAATATGCACCGTGCTTTAATACCTGTTTGTGACACATTATTTTCGTAAACATCTGCTTCATATTGTTCGATAGTCCTCAACTCAATAACAACTCAATAAGACAGCGGGGAGATAATTTCTCACCCGTGCTAGGCAGTATTAGGAGACGGACAAATCGCTAGAACTAGAAACAAGCAATAGGTAGTATAAGAGCACGATCGGTTGCATAACCTTTTGTCAGTCAAGGGGATTTCCCCCCTTGCCTATCCTGCATAGGGTAGTATGACAAATGGTTATGTGCCTGATCGTATACTACCGTTCAAATGCCCTCCGCTCGTTTTCAAACTTACATCTATTCAATTTCAAAGCCTGCCGTTCTGTTACGGATCTATCAATACACTTTCTCTTCATGTCTATTTGTTCTAGGAATAAAATTACTGTCCGCTCCTAGCGCTTTGCATGGAGATGATAAATTATCTGCTTCTGAAAAAACTTCATCATAGTACATATACTGAATGATCGGTCACAGTTGTTGAAGTTACATTTGTAATTTATTAATCCGGTGTGCATCCGGCGTAAATGCCAATATAATAAATCATGTGAAGATGCAGTCCAATGACAACTTTTCACTATGCACGAAATCATTCTTGTGCGATTTCTAATTTCAGAAAAGTACTCAATCGTGCAATTTTCGAGGCGAAATAATCAGTGCCTATTTCATAACCATAAAGGCAATGGTTAATTATATTCCAAGGTCCTGCTGCTTCACGTGGAAAGCTCAAACCATAGACTTTGAACATCTTAAAACATATATCCAATGCTTTCAGAAATGTTCGGAATCGGTAGTATGTACCTCCATGGTATACCAAAAAATCTTCAAGATGAGTCATGTCTGGTCCAACTGCAATCAACAGGGGTGTTTGCGTCAATCCTTTTTGATCATGACGGTGCATTAGTCTGCTGATATCCGACTCTAGCTCAGTGAAACATTTTACGTACAACAAGTATGCCTCACAACTCTCTGCAATTGAAGGTTTCCACCGCTGTGATCCTTTTTTCAGGAATATTACCGAGCTGGGCGTCAGATTAATCAGCAGCACAAAGGTCAAACAATCCCGACAATCTGAAAATAGACAAAAACGTTAAAATACAGAAATGTACAGACAATATTCGTATAAAATTTTCAGTTCTAGTTGGCCAAGTATTCAATACTTTTGACGTAGGACTACGTCTGTGTTTTCAATACTGGGGTACACGTTCGAATTGCGAAAATTTGGAGCATCACGAAAAATATATAGGTTTTGAACGTATTTTTTTTAATCAGTTCGTTTATTTGTTAGGCTCAGGCATGCGTAACACTTTATGGAGCCGATATTCAATATAGTTGTACATAAAATTTTATTTTTCGATAAAGTGGGATGCCAATAACTCGTTGCTAGCTCGAGGTTAATGGGTCACATTATCGTTTGGAAAGGGCTAGGTAGGTAACTTATTTAAGCCTTTATTTGCTGCTTTTAGTTGCGACATCTACCAAATCCTTGATCCCTGTAGTCTCTTTCGGGAATTAGGCCGCAGATGGGTGACCACAGTTTGCTGGGCAGGTACAAGTAGCACGGAAACAAAAGGATAGTATAACTGGGACACATTGGTAGGGAATTTACTAGAGTAGAAGGACGGGTGGTGAAGACGTTACACTCTTAGATCAGACAAACAAAGGATTTCGCAAATCGCTTGCACGCATTCCCAAAACATCTCTTACCTCGCGGAAGAGTTGTCTACCTCGGGCCATTAGGGTATCTTAAAGTCGTGCTCTGGAGGCATTATTATCCGGGCAATGCCAAACTGCGTGAGCGATGTCATCATAACCGGTTCCGCACCTAGGGTAGGGAACGGCTTAAGCATCTCGGGACCCTATTCCAAGCACGGGGTAAACGTTAACCTACAACGCTCATTTTTTGCAGTATGGTGCTTTACTACATGGAGCACCATAATGCAAAACATGCGCGTTATAGGTTAACGTTAACCCCGTGCTCAGAATAGGGTCCCGGGGTGCTTAAGCCGTTTCCTACCCTACATAAATTGCAATCGACGATTTTAATTCTGTAGAGATGTGCGTCTAGCGAGTAGTGGTTGGACATAAGTCTTGACATCACACGAATGAGACCGCGACTTACATCCAGACCTTTGAACCACGATCTCGACGAAACATATGGAATAATGGAATGTAACCACTGCCCAAGAGAATTAGTTGTCCAATCGTTTTGCCAACTTTGAAGAGAACTCTGACGTACTATGGGAAAATTTCATCATGTGAAATTCTTATTTCAAAACTCTCGCCTTCTTGTGCGTCCTTTGTTAGAGAGTCCGCTTTTGGGTTTTGAACGTTAATAACTACACTGATAGGCAAAATAAAGTGCCCACCTCTTCGTTCTTTCAATTTCTCTTATTCACTTGGTTCAAATTAAAGTAAACACAGTGTAGTTTTTTTTCTTATTTTATTTTTTATATTCTTTTTAAGTTTCACTGATGGAATACTGAAAAAAAGGAGTTTTACTTAAAGAAAAAAAATCAATTTGTGTTTTAAAAAAAACAGTGACAAAATAAAGTGCCCACTTCAAAAATCGATATGTTTTCGATAAGTTTCCATAGGAAGACCCCTCGATTGTTTATGTTTTGATATTTTGTTTCAAACGGCTCAACCTGGTGCATTTGTATACGTGATCGCATTTGATTCAATTGAAAAAAATGGAGAACGCAGTGCTTTCGAAAGCAATTCCCTTGTGTATCCGAAATTGGTCGTTCGTGATGTGCAAAACGGTTGTAGAGGGTATACTCTTAATAATAAAACAAGACTCAAAGATTACCGATACAAAACTCTTTATTCCGCCACAGTTCCCGATTTACATCCATTCGTCACGAAACCTCAAACTCTTCTTTCCGCTCTGCTCGTACGCACCTGACAGTTCGTACCAAAGTTCCTGTTCCCCAATAAGGTGTGCCTCATCATTGCATGTGGCTGTATGTGATGGTAAGGTGCGTCCCTACATCCCCCTTAACACTTCCTGCTCTAATATGGCACGTAACTACGGAACCACGCTGGTTCCTGGCGACGCCTTTTCTGTACATGTTCATCCACATCTTGTATGCTAACAGGATTAGTTGTACTGGAATCACTAGCTTCGGCAGGCTCTGTAGTCTCTGATGTCTCGGTCGGCGTATTATTCGATGTATCGTCGTTACTGGTGTTCTGGTTGCTTGTTTCCGGGATCTTCTTCAGGTGGGAAGTGTTTCTTCTGTACTCCTTCATTGACACCGTAGATTTAATTGTAGCATCCGATCCTGTTTTTGTGAGCACTACAAATTCTTCATTAAAGAATCCAGTGCTCAGCTTGTTGTCCTTTTTGATACGCTTCAACAGCACTCGATCTCCCACTGATATTTTGCTTTTCCCTGCTTGCCTGCGTTTGTCGCTTCTCTACGCCAATTCTGACCCAGTTCTTGGGCAATCTGTAGACGCTTTAGTATTGTCCTATTCTGGCGTTCCACTTCCCCGTTCATTTGGGGCCAATAGGGAACTGTATTGATTAGTATTATACCGTAGTCTTTGAAAAACTTAGAGGACGTCTCACATTCTTCACTCAATTGAGGTGCATTGTCAGCGGTCAGCGTGACAGGTATTCCGTGGCGACTGAAAACCGTCGTCAACTCCGCTATAGTATCCTCAGCCGTGATCGTAGTCATTTCACACACTTCATAGTACCTAGTGTAGTAGTCTACTATAACCAGCAAGTACTGTCCCTCCGGCAACGGTCACAAAAAATCAATCGCTACGTCTTCCCACGGTCTAGCAGGTAAACTTCGGCGGGTCATGGGTTCCGGAGCGTCTGGAGCAGACACTAGCAAGCATCCTCTACAACCCTTTACATACGAGTCGACGTCGGAGTCTAACTTGGGCCACCAAACCGATGATCTAAGATGGCTTTTCATCATTCGGGTGCCTGGGTGACCTTCGTGGGCAAGGTTTAGCACTTGCTGTCTCAGCTTCCTAGGTACAATTATTCGATCTCCTCTCATCAGCACATTCCCAACGCGACACAGCTCTCTCCCTATAATGCGGTATTCCATTGGCAGTTCAAACAAACGTCCACTGCTTAGGGCGAAAATCGCTGATATGACTTGATCCTGTTCAGAAACACGGTCTATTTCCTCCCAGCGGATAGCTGCAGTGGTAGCTGCTGCGCGTCCAACTTCATTCACAAACAATTCTTCAGCGACATCGAAAGGTACTGGTCTCAGTGTAGCTAACCTAGACAGCGCATCTACTATGTTCTTCTCTCCTGATATGTGTTTAACATTGTACTGAAATCCCTGGAGTCGTAAGACCCATCTTTCCACACGCGCGCATGGTTTTGAACGAGGGTTGAAAAGGTACGTCAGGGCATTACAGTCCGTTATTAAATCAAAAGGTTTTCCCAGGAGGTACATTTGAAATCTTTCGACACTCCAGACTAAAGCCAATGCCTCCTTTTCAGTCTGACAGTATTTCCTTTCCGTCTCGGATAACGACTTTGAAGCGAAGCAGATAACACGGTTTGTTCGTCTGGATAAGAGCAGCTCCCAATGCAGTGGGGCTTGCGTTTGCAATTACCGACGTAGCGTCCTTGCAGTTGTAGTACCCTAAGCAGTTCTCTTTTGCCAGGGCCTGTTTGATGGTATTGAATGCCTGCTGTTGATCCTGGGTCCATACAATTTTTTCCGTTTGATGCAAAAGTCTCCTAAGTGGTTCGTCAACGGCAGCTAGGTTTGGTATAAACTTATTCATGTAATTTGCCAAACCTAGAATGCTCTTGATTTCGGCTACATTTTCAGGGTGACGGAAAGACAGCAGTGCTTCCACCTTGGATGGAGATGGATGCATTCCCTTGGAACTGATTATGTGACCCAAGAACTGTAGCTCAGGTACTCCGATTATGCATTTATCAAGATTCAGAACAACACCACGCTTGTTTAGACGATCGAAAACTATCTTCAGACGATTATCATGTTCTTCCTTATCCTGTCCCTCTACATATATATCGTCCAGATAGCAAACCGTTCCTTCGCAACCTGATAAAATCTCGTCCATCACCTTTTGAAAAATTTCTGGAGCCGATACCAGTCCAAACGGAAGTCGCTTGAATCGGAAAAGACCACGGCTCGTGATAAACGTTGTGATATCTCGAGATTCGGGCGCAAGTTCCGTTTGGAGGAATGCATCACGGATATCTAGTTTACTGCGCACTTTTCCTGATCCTATTCGTGCCAACAATTCGTCCACGATTGGCATTGGGAATCTCTCTCTGATCACCGCCTCGTTAACTCTTCTCAAATCCAGACACACACGAGGCTCACCGTTGGCTTTGCCCACCACAACCAATGGTGACACCCACGTTGTCGGACCTTTTTTTACCTGTAACGTTGAGAAAATATTCCATGGACTTATCAATCAATCAACAAAAAGCTAATAAAAGTTTTTTTTTTAATTTGTTATGTGTTAAAAGAATGCATTTTGCTTTGCTTGTTAAGAGCGACAATACAAAAAAAAAAAGTCATTTAATTGTTATTAATCTTCACCTCAATAATGTCTTGTGCAAGAAGTTCGTCTAACTTCTTATTAACAGCAGCCTCATATGGAATAGGAACGCGTCGTACCGGCTGGAATATCGGTTTGAAAGACGGGTCCATATGTATTTGCACCTGCGCATTGATTCTACCGAAGGCACCTTCACGTTTTCCACCTGGTTTATAGCAGCACCCACTTTCAGAACTCCAAGATTCTTCGCTGTAGTATCTCCTAAGAGACAGCGCTGACCTCCTTCTATGACGAAAAATGTTGCCGGTATCATTCGTAAGCCGATTGATATCTCAGCCTCGAAAGAACCTAAAATCCTTAGAGGTTTGTCACTTCCATACCCTTTGATGATCTGTTCGGATCCTTTCTGCATGTTGGTAACCTTGACATGTTGCTGTTTGAGAAGCGTCCAGGCCCCTTTATGAATTACGTTGATGTCGGAACCCGAATCCACCAACAGTTTAAGAGGAATTCCTCCCACGTTACACTCGACGACATTCGACTCATTCCCTCCGTAAAAGCAGTAGTACACCTTTGAATCACGGGAATCATTCGAAGCTTCTTGCTCAGATCTTTTTTCATTTATCGGCTGTTGTTGAGCGACACTACTTTCAATTAAGCGAATCTTCTTGGTTTTCACTGTTCCGGATGCAGAGATAGATCCAAAGGTACGCTTGCGGCACACCGCCTCGAAGTGTCCAACTTTCTTACACCGGCGGCAAACCTGATCTCGTGCTTTGCAAACATCTGATGTTCCAATATGACCATTCGTCCCGCATCGATAACAGGTGACGGATCTTTCACCGGGCCTCGGAATATTTCCATTGTACGATAGGCTTCGGCCTGCAAACGAGTTATTGTTCGTCATCCTTCGATCTGCTTTCACTTGGAAAACTTTTTCTGTTGTATCCGGTGTCTTCAATGTGTCAATATCCTTAATCTGTTGCTCAACTCCTTCCATCATCGCGCCAATCTCCTCGATTTCCGATAATGATCGATCTTTCTGTAGAATCCGGCGTCGCAGTTCGTCAGAAATGCATCCTTCAACGATAGTGTCGATTACGAATATTTCCGTGAGAACTTCTTTCACCTCTGCAGCGTGCTTCTAGAATCCACAATCAGAGAGTTGTTGTCTGATACGCATTACAAAGTGCGAAAATCGCTCGTTCCGTTCCTGCTTCATCTTCCTCAACCGGCAGCGTTCAAGTATATATTGACGACCCGGCTCGAAATCTAACACAATCATTGTTGCTTACGGAACCCCCTCAGAGGTTAGGTTTTCAACCGAATGTATATATGCATATATATATATATATATATATATATATATATATATATATATATATATATATATATATATATATATATATATATATATATATATATATATATATATATATATATATATATATATATAATTTTATCAATCACTAACACACATAAAGCGCACTTCAGGCCTATCATCCGATCGTCTACTTTTTCCGACTGTCCTCCTCGGAGGCGTTACTTTTCACCTCCTCAAGGAGTTGAGCCATTCTCTTCCTCCTCAGAGGGATCACTTTTTTTGCCTCCTCAGAGGGATCGCATCCACACAACATCCCGTAACTCAAATTCCTCAGAATCGGTATGCAACAGTTCAATTCCTCGAAATAGAACTTTTTTTTTCGTGAGCGGTAGTTCTGTAATTTCTTCAGATTTTCTTCATCCATCATTTTTTTTTTTTGCTTACCATTTTCTCCATCCTCGTCGCCAGATGTAGAGGGTATACCCTTAATAATAAAACAAGACTCAAAGATTACCGATACAAAACTCTTTATTCCACCACAGTTCCTGATTTACATCCATTCGTCACGAAACCTCAAACTCTTCTTCCCGCTCTGCTCGTACGCACCTGACAGTTCGTACCAAAGTTCCTGTTCCCCAATAAGGTGTGCCTCATCATTGCATGTGGCTGTATGTGATGGTAAGGTGCGTCCCTACAACGGTGAATCGCACCGGGCTGTCGCTAAGAAGTACAGTATCAGTAAGGCAGCGGTTGGCAAAATTCTTCTGAAGCTTAAAACGTTTGGATCAGTGGTGGATCCGTGGCGGAAAACGGATGCGAGAACGGACACCAAGATTATGCGCGAAGTCAAGAAGAACCCGAAGGTAACTGTCCGCGAGATCCAGGAAACCCTTCAGTTATCAGTTTCCGGTCGAACTGTTCGTCGCCGTCTCGTAGCACAGGGGTTGAATAGCAAACTTGCCCGGAAGCGCCCATTTACCAGCAAGGCAAACAAAGCCAAATGGCTTAACTAAATCCGTCCTTTTCAGGACGACCAAATCAGTTTATTAACTAAAAAGTTTGTTTGGTTGATTTTTGCTATTGTGCTGTTTGTAATTCAATTACCGCGTCACGGCTGAACATAATACTTGGTACAGACATACAACGTACAGCGTTGTACGAACTGTCAAATACTTTAATCCAGTACTAAAAAACAGGTGCTAGACTAAAGGAGTACAACGCTGTACGTTGTATGTCTGTACCAGGTATAACATTCATTAAACGCCACGTCCCGGAGTATATCACTAAGAACGTTATGCCTGGGACAAACATACAACGCTGACCGTTGTACGAACTGTCAAATATTTTAATCCAGTACCAAAAAACACG
The DNA here is from genome assembly GCA_034211315.2 of Aedes japonicus. Classification (NCBI taxonomy): domain Eukaryota; kingdom Metazoa; phylum Arthropoda; class Insecta; order Diptera; family Culicidae; genus Aedes; species Aedes japonicus. The sequence goes on from JASCZW010009091.1 coordinate 18,811, forward strand.
TACTAGACGAAAGGAGTACGACGCTGTACGTTGTATGTCTGTCCCAGGAATTAAACAACTAACGAACGAAATTCTAGAAGGGATAATTCTAGCCAAACTGCGACACGTCAGAGACCAACCATGTGGTTGAATTCGTCATAGTTCCTAGTTGTGCATACCGGATTAGTTCCAGGCAGTGGCAAGCAAATTAGGCATGTTTCTGTTAAGAAAATCATCCTTGTCTTATATACTAGATAACAATTATAAGTGTTTTATCCTATTGGCTTTGTTTTAAATGTTGTATGTGTTTGATATGCTTAGGGCATGGTTGTTTAGAATTTGATAACCTACTTAAACTAATACTATAGCTACAACTTGAAAATCCTAGGGGTGGGTAACCAGATTCCGGATGATCTGGTGATCTGATGTCAGGCAGCATGCCCTGTATCGATTGATAGTCTCACTAAAGCGATCGTCGAGCATTTTTATCTCGGCCAAACGGTGGACCTCAGATGTTCTTGTCCTCGGAGGGGTGTTTAGGATCATCCCGAGGAACTTATTTTGAACACGCTGAAGTTTCAGATGATGGGTTTTTGCACAGCTCTCCCTGATTGGCATGCCGTACTCGATGACTGGAAGTATGATTTGCTTGTAGACAGCAAGATTGTTCTTCAGGGATAATGTAGACCTTCTGTTCAATGGGTACAGTAGCTTCAAGCGACAAAGTGTCGACCTATCTTAGCAGCCTTCTCTACGGGAGTTATTAAGCGATCCTTTGAGCAATTGCGGTCAAGTGGGATCAACGGTGGAATGTGCCTTTATTTTTTTCTGTTCGGGACATAAACTACTGCGACCATTAATTTGATCTATTGTAGTATATCCAGAGGACTGAAGCAGGCGTTAGTTCTTGAAGCCTGCTACTTTTGGTGTGGCGCTAGTGACAATTTGAACATTTTAAACTCGGTTCACAGTGGATTATAATTTCTTATAATATTTCTACTATCAACCTACTAGTATCAGTAATGTAGATAAAACATTATTATACCTGGCTGATAAACAATGAAAAAATACTATCGTTGTGATAATCACTGCACTAAGTACAACACGGAAGACTTTACTCTCGAATCAAATTAACGAAAATTATGCCAACTTCCACCGCGTCTATTGTGTTTGCTGCCTACAGCCTTCAAGAAATCCGAGTTGTCAAATTAGCACCACACGCAGCACCAAATTTTCGGCTTCACGATTGTTGTTCGTGGATGACAGCCGCTTCAGTCCTGTGAGTATATCCCAAATCCTTTGTTCAGCGCATGTCGAGTTACTTCATCACTATTGAGAAATAATGATGGATTCGGTGTTGTTACGGTTGTCATTGTTTGTTTTGTTGGCAATGAATTAAGTTTTATTGAAAGTTTCCACTATTTAAACCTTTTGTTAGTGACAGCACTTTTCAAAGGTGCGCCCCTTTATCAGTCAAACCCGGATTCATTGCAAACAAAACAAACAATGACTCCGATACTGACCATGCATGAGAACCCTAGTCCTCGCCAATTTAAACTATAAAACATCAAATAGAAAATAAGAATTCACACAAATGAAGACTAACCATGTTTTACTTATTCCAAGCTCATCCTCGGTGGCGCAATCCGACTATTGTCGCGTTTCACAAGAAATAAAATGTAATAAGGACAATTATACGTTCCTTTGACTACAAAAACAAATATGTTCCCTAGTTTGAATTAATTCGGACTAGGGTTTGGTGGTGGATCTAATACCCTGTAACGCACCACGAAGAGGTGATCTACCAGCGTTACGGGTGAGGAATGTGCCTTGGTTTAGTTTAAAAAAAATGTCAACGTCAGAACGGCTTTGGACAATCTGGGAAAAAGCGGATCTTGTCGGAAAAATTGTTATTTCTGAAGTCCACCATTCTAGCCTTAATAATTTTGGTCACCTGATTGCAACGCCTTTTTAAAGTAGGCAGACCAGTTCGCTGGTATTGCCTCCGGGTAGCGTTGCGCAATTGAATCAGTTCTTTAGTGGGTCTATCAATGGGTAAAGAGTTGCTCACATGATCAATCACTAGGACATGTTGCTCCCGGGCCAGGGAGATCGCTTGCTCGATGCTCTGCAGCTGCCGTTCGATGTCATCAACCAACTCAAGCTGCATATCGAAATCGATGCTGCCGTCAACGTATTGTCGGAACCTCTTCCAACTGGCGCGATGGTAGTTCCGTCTGGTGATACTAAGCCCGTTGACGAGGAGCAAACTTCGGCCACCACCGGATAGTGGTCCTAGCTGAGCTCCTGGTGTACGATCGGCTGGACGATGTTGTTTCCCATGTTGGTGAGGAAGATGGTGGAAGCACCCGTGGCCAGGATGGTGTAATGGCCCTCTTCCTGGTCTTCCTACAGAATTATTCCGTTACGGCCCCTCTGAAAAGGGCCCCACTAAGATTGAACTATATATTTTGTAATGCCATAAGACATTGCTAAAGTAGCATTATTGCATTGGTAATGCATCACTACATGCTTAAGCTAATCTAACGCTTCATTACTTGACAACTGTTGAATTGATGCGATCCCGCATTACCAATGATGATTTTGGGTTGAATAAGTGCAATAATATAATGCTTGTAGTTACTTGGGATGTGGCAGTTTATATTGTTGCATTCGCAGATTTCCTTGGTATGATAGTTCGATGTAATTTCTTTCCCTCAAAGATATCCACAACGCAACCTGGATATCACCTAGTCAACAAATAGAAAACCAAATCGACCCCTTTCTAATCGACAGTAAACAATCGGAATGACCAACGTCATCACATATCGCAGTGCAAACATAAATTTGGACCAGTATGTATGCGCTCAAAACTTTCGATGCTGTACAATACACGTCGTAGACACACGCCAAACAGCGGCCAAAAAACATCCTCTGGTGTAACTAGAAATTAGAAGAAGAATTAGTATCTTCCATTTAATTCCAACTACCTTTGCTTATCTTCGACAGATACGCGTATTTCGTCTACAATGTGCAGACTTCTTCAGTGTCTCGTACTAATAACTCGACTCGAGTTATTAGTACGAGAGTTATTAGTACGAGACACTGAAGAAGTCTGCACATTGTAGACGAAATACGCGTATCTGTCGAAGATAAGCAAAGGTAGTTGGAATTAAATGGAAGATACTAATTCTTCTTCTAATTTCTAGTTACAGGTATTCCACTAAACAGCTCAAACCCTCTAGGATTCATCCTCTGGTGTGTTTCACGTTGAACAGCCGGTCCCAAGCTTAACAATGCGCCCCTTATAATGAACTCACACGACCCCTCTCAAATATTCTGTCAAAATAACACAGCAAATCAAAACAAAGGCGCAAATATGTATAGCAAGGTGTACTTCGGACCAAGGGGTTCTACAACAGTGAACCAATTTCAAATCGCTAGTTGCATATTGATTGTTGTTTTTACTAATATCAAAAAATAAAGTTTTGTTAACAATAACATTGAATATCAGCTCCGTAAAGTGTTACACAAGCCTGAGCCTAATAAATAAACGAACTGATTAAAAAAGCGTGCTGCACAGAGAAACCCAACTGTTAAATCATGGTCAAGTTGACTATTTGTTTAATGGTTGAAACTATCATGAAAATTGTCTAATTCACCATGGATCATGGTATTCCGACAGCCATTCAAGCTTAAATCTCAGCGTGTGTAAAATTCCATAATCATCAATTTAAAAGGAATCACCAAATAATAATAAACAACAACCAGCTAAAAAATCTGTCAGTTTTGTTGCCGCTATGTGGTATCTCATTGCACGTCAATACATCATGTCAATTTCGAGTGTCGTGTGGCAAACGTCGGCATAAGAGAGAAGACAGAAAGATGATGATGATGGTCCCGCCCTTACCCCTACAAATGTTTGAGCTAGACGATTTTATCTCTAAGATAATTAATTTGGTAACAATTCAAACCAGTTATGCAAAAAAAACGAACTGATTTCATCTACAGATATGAATTTCTTCAAAAGTATCCATTTGCTTCACAGCGACATAATCGTGAAAAGCTTTGAGGTTAACCACAAAAGTTCGCAAGATTCCCAGCGTTCAGGCAATTCTGTTGCAATTCAGATCACAGAATCCAGTCAAAGGACATTATCAAAAGACAAGCCAATATCCGATCCTGCCCGCTACAGAGTCAGAGGTTCCAACACTAATGGAACCGCCACCTTCGTTTTGGGCTGACCAAGGATATCCCCACTCAGGGAGATCGAGAAAATTTCCAAACCGAAAAAATCCTCGACCGGCATTAGTCAAACTTTTACTTTCAACCACAAAAGAATTGACGAAGAATTCCCCGACATTCTGCCAGACAACTATTTTATAGTATTTCATAGTACCATCTAAAGCATCAAAGGCCTTTTTTTTACCGAATTCAAAAAGAAGTCCATCATATCTGTATACCGCGCACGAGGCTCAAACAATTGTAGACTACTTTCTTTATTTTTTTAAAACTAACACAGCATTATACAAATTTCCATCATCATCATTGTGACGAACAAAATAGTGAGTATTGTAGTATTGTAAATGTGAAAAAATAAAATTGAAAACATTAAATAGCCAACTCATTATAATCCGTTTGTAAAGAACTTCGTCAGATACATTCTTCATTTTTACAAAAAAAAAGCAACATAAATGTACAAGAAATGGTCTACACAAAATAATCCGTTTTATAATAATAAAACATCGTTAGGTACAATCTTCATAAAAATTGAAAAAAAAATACGCTTGCTGCTCAGAATACTGTTTTAACGTGTGAAATACATAGTCTTTTAAATTCTGAAAGTGTTGATGCACGTTTAATGTGTCTTGGCATCGAATTGAAAACATTTATTCCTTTAAAATATAATGAGTTTTGTGAAGCACATGTCAAGAAATTCGGTGTTCTTATTTCATCCGCGTTTCTAGTATTATATCTATGAAAATCACTTCCTCTTTCAATTCGATCACACAAATATCGAGGAAGCAAACCATTAACTACTTTAAAAATGAACACCATAGTTAAATACACAATTCTTTGATTCACTGATAGCCATTGTAAAGCGTCTAACATAAAAGTCGAGGAAGTGAATCTGTTACATCGTAAAATCAAACGCATTATTTTATTCTGCAAACGTTGTAACCTCAATATTTGTGTTTGGTTGGCCAAGAATAAAATGAAAGGGCAAAACTCTAAATGAGGGGAGATGATTGATTTGTATAGCTGTATTTTACTGCAAGTAGTTAAATCTTTTTTTAATCGGCATAGAATTCTATACTTCTTGGCAATTTTCTTGATGACATTGTCAATGTGAGCGTTGAACTTTAGCTTGTCATCAATAATCACGCCAAGATATTTAATCTCCCGAACGCGATCAATTGTCTCACCATCAATCGTAACGGAGACATTCTCATTTACTCGATTCTGTGAAATTACCATAAATTTAGTTTTACTTGTATTCAATTTCAATTGCTTACATTTCAACCATCTACTTAGAAAACGCAAATCTTCGTTCAAATGGGTAACGGCTTCATTTAAATCTTTAGCTGCAATGAACAACACAGTGTTATCTGCAAATGTCACAAAATCGTAAAACACGTCGCATGTCATTAAAATACATAATAAACAAAAGATGTACATAATAAACAAAACATGATGTTTTGACATACTAGCAGATGCCTCAACTTCGCCACATCAGTGGGCACCTCAACTAAGTGAACTACGCGGCGTTAAGAGTCACCCACAATTGATACGTTGCGGATGCGTTGACGTAAATTTGACAGAAAACCTATGGGAAAACTGTCAAATTCACGCAAACGCATCCGCAACGTATCAATTGTGGGTGACTCTTTAGTGAACGAGCGTTTGCTAACGGTAGCGCTTGAAATCGATTTTAAAATTTACACAAAGTTATCGATTAATTTTGTTCTTGCCCAAACGGCTATCTGTGGTATTCCTAACCATGGTCATGGTGTGTTTAGCCATGGTCACAGTATTCTCAACCATGTTCATTGTCACAGGGGTTTTAATAATCATTTTGACCATGAGCATAGTCGGTTCAAAGCTCTATACTTTATAGTCAGCACCACCGCTTGTAGTAAAAATAACCATTTATTTGTCCTAGAAAGTGTGAGCTGTTTAGTGGAATACCAGTAACTAGAAATGAGAAGAAAAAATAGTATTTTCCATTTAATTCCAACTACCTTTATTGCTTCTCTTGACAGATATGCGTATTTCGTTTACAATGTGTAGACTTCTTCAGTGTGGTGTACTGATAACTCGAGTTAAACGGCAAATACTATTTTTTTTTCTTATTTCTAGCATTTATTTGTTCTTTGTGTAGAAGCTTCAGACTAAAACAGTTCGTTTCGAAAAATTCTACCCGATCTCCTCTGCAGATTTATATCTTCAAGTACGTTCACACTACTGCTCTTATTACGTGATATGGAAGAATCCAGGCAACGCAAAAGTGAGGTTAAACGTCGTAGATGGCGCTCTTTTAAAATGGTTTTTCGAACTGTCTAAGCAAAGTAATTGGTGATAAAAATGTAAGAAAATCAACGATAATGACGATACTGACCAATTCCATACAATTTGAAACATAGCTAGAAAGTTATTATCAATTTCAATTTTAGATACTACGATGTTTAACCTCACTTTAGCTTTACGTGGATTTCTCAATAGAGTACCTTGATATCAGCAGCTATACATCTAGTTTTCACTCGAAATATTGTACATGTGATTTGATATCAAGATACTTTATATCACGTAATATACTGCCTTGTTCAGTTTTCAAAGTTATAACATGTTCCATCTTGATGACGAATTTCTTATAGAGTTCTCCAGATGCACAATAATGTGCATGAGACCGCGGGATACCTTTTTGGGTAGTTGTGATATCGCGGGGTACCTTTTTTAGTAATTGTGATGCCGTGGGATACTGTAGTTAGTGTTAGTGTGATTGACTAAGGAATCAAGTCACAACAAACTGCTGTCAAACGTAATGGAAAATGGTAAGAACAAGGAAGTCAATTTTTTTTAAGGTTATAAACCTCATTATCTCTAACAACTGCTAGGATTCTTCTGAAGCGACGGTTCGATACCAGCAAAAGAAAGGCTTTTGCCATGAACTTGATCCATACAATATCAAGGTGACCCAAAAAAACATTCCGTTGAATGTGACATTTGCCAAAATTTACCAGTTCTTGGTGTTGGATCCATATCCTTTTTCCGGTAACCCGAAGGATTGTTCAAAGGCAATGGACGCAATCCTTTACTATATGAACGCTTGGGTGAAAAATGTGGCAGGAGCAAAAATAAAAAACATCCATGTCGTTCACGGATTTGTACACCACTCGTTTTCACTCAACGAGAAACCGTTGCAGCCGTGGATAATCGTGAGCGAAGAAGGCGCTATAGTAGCGGCCCACTGTACTTGTGCCATCGGAATTATGGAAGCCTGTAGCCACATAGGTGCAACGCTATTTGCTCTCGATGGAATCCGTGTTGCCATTTTCGGAAAGAAGGTGATTGCCATTATGCTTGTATAAATCAGATTAATTAAACTGTTATTTTCTCAGCTATCCGTCACCAATCTCCCGGCTTACTGGAAGAAGCCCCCGAGTGCCATCACTGAAGATCTTTATAAAAAGATATCTGAAATTGACTTCGGACGGAAAATAACGCGAAATTATCCCGTTCAGCAATCCGCGATTTCATACGATTCACGATGCCAAGACTTGTTGAATCTGATTCAAGAAGATGGGTTTGAAGTAGCAGCCATGGCGCAGTTGTGTGGCGATGCAGCTTTTGATTTTAAATGTTTGTCATGCAAGGAGGATGAACGTGTGAAGCAGACTATCCATGACTTCTTTTTGCAACAACTATTCAACAGTGCCAACCGTACCGAAAGTCTCAGCGAGCTTCGGAAGATTGCTGAGGGAGTTTTTGAACGATTGTCTCGTGACCCGGAAGCTATTTCCTATATTGAAAAACTCACCGTTGAGCAAAGCAAGTGTAGGTGGTGGAATTCGGTTCGAAGCGGCCTTATCACCGCGTCCGTTTTGAAGGACGTTTGTAATACTTCTTTGGTCAAACCATCTTTGTCACTTATTAAAAGAGTGTGCTATCCGGAGCAGATGAGCTTTTCTTCATCATCTGTGAAATATGGTCTTAGGCATGAAGAGAGTGCAGTGGACAAACTTTTTTTTGCAGTTTCAGGCGTACACCAAGACCTAACGAAACATAAATCTGGATTGATAATATCACCAGATTATCCACACTTAGGTGCATCTCCAGATGCCATTTTTCGTTGTTCTTGTCATGGAATCATAACGGTGGAGGTCAAATGTCCTTACTCTGCAAGAGGGAATACAGACATGGTAGATGTGTTGCTCAATTTAATCGATCCATATATATTGAAGAATATGAATCAGAGTATTTGCCTAAACACTAGACATAAATATTATTACCAGGCTGTGATGCAGGTCCATGTTGCCCAAGCATCTTTCGGATATTTCTACATCTGGTCTCCAATTCAAACATTTATATTTGAGGTTAAGCCGAATCTTATTTTTTGGAATTATTGTAAAGACAAGGCGACATTTTTTTTCAAAAACTTTATCATTCCAGAACTTTTGGGAAAAAATCTAACAAAGCCACAAAATGAAGATAACAAAGTCACAGAAAGAAAGAAGAAGAAATAAATAATCATTTAACCACACTAGGACAAAGATTTACTAGTGCTGCGGAAATTACCAAGATTTGATCCATAGCAAGCATTGCGTTATTCCAACGTTCCAGCATGGATATTGGAAGCTTATCCGAAAGAATCAAAAATTTTTGACAAAGAACACCAATCAGACGCTCAACATGGATACGAAGTGATGATAGCTCTTTAGATTGAATGGCATCCATTGGCTCCAGCTGGCGGTTTTTTTTTTCTTGAATGCAGGATAAGACACACTGGCATTGACCGTTTGTAGAAGATCTGCTATCAAAAAACCTCGATCGGCTAGAATGAAATCTCCTTCACTCAAAAAATCTAAAAATCCAGATAATTTTACGATCTCCTTATCCGAAATTCTACCCCCAAAAGTGGGGGACACGAAGATTATACCACTGGATGGGCTAATGCCTATGAGCACTTTGACGGTTTTATGCCGTTTATAAAAGGAATACACATTCGCGTTTGCTGCCATGGCTTTTGGATCAGGTGATTCCATATTCATTTCAAAGCAGTCGATGATGACTGTGACGTTATCGCCGTATTTTTTTTCAAAGGCAAGGGGCATATGCTTCATTAAAACATTACGTGGAGGGAAACGCACCAATTCCTTCATGAAAGGATACATAGCATTAATAGTTGCATAGAACCGCTCGGAGATCGTGGTCTGAGAAAGTTGATAAATGTAGCCCAGGCTGCAGAATGCCTCGTTAAGTCGCATTTTCCGCAACACCATAATCAGTAGCTGATCCTTCGGAAACCCGCGAAATTCTGGTATATCTGTTTGCAGTGCATCAAAGAATCTTTCAAATATTCGCCCACTGTTTAGGCCAGTATAGTAGCGACATTTCTTATCATCAATGACTAACGAACCCAAGGAGAAACGAGTGCTCTCTGTAGCGACGTCTGCATAGTTTTGTAAACGTATTATTTTCTCCAATGAATCTTTGTTTTTTTTCTCGGCACGGCATAGTTCTTGTTTCAAACCCCGGATCTCTTTTTCAGTGTTGCCGTCGGTTTGCGTGCAGACATCAGAATAAAATGACTGTTCCATCATCTCAGCATCTGCATCACTCGAAGTCAATTTTATGATTTCGTCTTCAGCGGTGTCATTGGTTCGCGTGCACACCTAATCGTTCTTCATTTCAGAATGTCCCGGCTCATTAGAAGAACCTCCTACGTAGCTTTTGGCCGGTTTTGTAATAATATCATTATGATAGCTGGTTGTAGTGTCTGTAATAGAACTATCGATAGCATTAAGTCCCTTCGCCAGGGTAAAACATACGTTACGCTGCGGGGGGATATTTATCGTTGGTACCCAATCGATATGTTTGATGTCATCTGGGTTGGCTGGCTTTCCGGATACAAAGTGCCGGCCGCAAACTCGATGATGCTGTGCTGTATCTGCCGGTAGTTTACAATTTCGTTTCCACTGGTTGCGGCACATTTCCAAAAATTTCCTGTGGCACGAACTTCAACTTTGGGAACCTTGAACAGTTTGTGGTTTTTGTTGTTCACATAAACAACACAGTCCGGCACATTACACTTCAGAGGCATTTTGCGCTGATCAACGACTCTTACAAGGAATTTAAAAAATATTTATTAAAAAAAATGTCAACATCGTACACTCTTATCGAATTCGTTTTAGAACCTAGGTTGGAACTAGTTCCAATCTGTGATTCCCGAACTTATTGTCAGTGCAAACTTCAACCCGATACAAGTTACTAATAATACCGTACACACTGACGTTTAACACACAACAAACCGACCCTATTTTGGTACCCAATCCAGTTTGGAACTGGATCAAAAACGAATTCGCTATTTGATTTCGGCTGTCATCCTCTCCTAGTATGCGTGCAGCCATAGTCTTGTTTTGCTTTTTTTATATATACTATACGTTTAATTTCAGTGTTCGTGAGATGGTACGTGGAGATCTGAATTGGAATTATTTGACAACCGTTATAACATGTTATAACTCTGTAGTCTTAACAAGGCATAAGCTGTAGTGTGAACGTACTATTACTGTATCTCTTTGATACTAACCTTCCGTCAAATTATCTTGCGCCAAGTAAGACATCAGCACTTTTCCATCCGTATCTCCGACATCTGCTTTGAAAGCTGAATGAATCTTGTAACGAAAATCGGGCCAGTTATTGAACAACAGCTCTTCTTTTCCAGAGTACTTGCATTTGAAATCAATTTGCACTAAAATATACCCTTGTGGATTACGAAGTGCGGGATAATCTGACAGGATGCTGGTTATAGTTCGATCTTTATGTTGTGACAGTTCATGTAGTCGTACAAAACTTGTTGACTCCCATTTTAGTTTTAGCTCCTCCCATTGATCTTCGTGGTGACGTAACCAGGTTTTTGCCTCTTGAAACTCAGCTTCTGTAGGTTTATTGAAATATATACTACGCTATAAAGTAAAATAAAACCAAAACTTACAGACAGCAGGGGTGATCAAAGTGAAGCCATGAAGATCATCCGGAAGCGATTGAACTCCTTGCGTTGAATATTCCTTATTAGCGTTCAATTCAGCGATCGGTTTGTAATTCACGTTGCGGTCATATAAACATCCCTTAGGATATTTTCCCACACCAACGCGTTTTCCATTAGAGTCCACGATAAACGTTGGTTGATACCAAACATACTATTAGAAGGTTTACAATACCATAAATATTATTACTAGGGTTTTTTTTTTCATTAGGGCGAAACTACAATTGAGAGATTCTCTCCGGGCTCGCTTTCTTTCATTCATTACAGCGCCATTATAAAACTTTCGAGGAATTCTTTAGTACAGATCGAAACACAACAGTGCTGGTTAGTATACTCTACAAATAGTAGAATGAAAAACGAAAAAGGTAATTGGTTTATGAATGAAAGAGAGCGAGCCCAGAGAGAATCTCTCAATTGTAAATTCACCCTAATGAAAAAAAAAATCCTAGTTTAAACTTACTAGGTTAGTCAAAAAGTTTTGAAAGCAACATCTAAGGAGCAGCAGAAAAACAAAATTTGTCACGCAATTTTAAAAATTTCATGTTTTATGGGAACGTACTCAAAGTTTCATTCCGGTCTGCAAAATCATTCTTTATTTACAAGCCATTTGAAGTTGACGTGTCAGTTTATTTTTTAACAATGGAAAAATTTTAACATCGTGCAGTGATTAAATTCTTTGTTTTGGAAGTTTTATCACCTACTGAGATCCATGCGAAGATGGTGAAAAAATTAAAGGAGTCTTTTCCTTCATTTCTAACCGTTTAAGTGTACGTGTCCGTACAAGCGTTAAAGACGATCCATGCTCAGAATGTCAAAAAAGTTACATCAACTCAGAAATCATAGCGCAAATACAGGATATGGTTTTGGAAGATCATCGATCGACTATGAATATTGTGGGTTCAGTTGATAACTGAATTTATCGACTACCAACAATAGATTTTACTCTAGTTTTGTACGTTATACCTAATGTCGGAAGTAGTGCGCTGTATGGAACATCTGATGCCCCATATAGCGTATTACTTCCTACATTAGATATAACGAACAAAACGAAAGTAAAATAGATTGTCGCTAGTTGTAAAATGTAAATTAAGTTTTCAACTGAAACCATAATATTATAACTGACACCATAGGTATCTCACAATCGCCAGATTTAACTCCCTCTGACTTCTGGTTGTTCTCTCACCTAAAAAACTTCTTTATAGAAAGCATTTTTCATCAAATGAAGAGGTTATAGCCATAAGGTTATAGCCATAGAAAAGTATTTTGCAGGCCTTCCAGAAAGTCACTTCCTTGATGGGACTACAAAATTGGAAGATCGTTGGACCAAGTGTATTTATCTTATGGAAAACTAATAGTACAGTACAGAGTTATAAGTGATTTTCAAAAAAATAAATCATTTCCGCTTTCGAAACTTTTTGAATAACCTAGTAATTGTTAAATCAATTTATATGTTTTAGATAGACCTAGAATAATAATGCTATTTTGTTAACAAACTGCTCGAGATGAATAAAAAAATCTCACGACATGTAAACCACCGTACCAAATAGCCGTAACATAGTTTCAATGATTATTCACAAAATTTGTCACGCTCTAATCCTTCCCTTATCTCAAATTAGTATGCAATTGTAAAAAAATACTTACTTTACCTTCCGTCTCAAATATTTCCGACAGCTTCTCAGAACGATACAATAGCTCTTCATGCGTTAGTTTTCCAAAACGTTCTTTAAATTCGTCAACAACTATATGCGTTATAGCTTTTCTGTAGTCTTTGGATAGATATCGCGTCGCATTGTATGATTTAACAATATTGTTTCCTTTATCTGATCTCCTGATGAGAAACTGAGCCGTCAATGTCTTTCGCGTTGGTGATGCAGATGGTGCTTGAGATGATGTAGCGGTTTCTGAGGCAGATATTGCTTTAGCCGACGCAGCCGTTTTGTTATCCAGTGATTGAAGAGGCTCGAAAACAAGCGGTAGGCCCTAAGTAAAACAGTGTAAAATTCGAACAAGGAAAATCCCAAATAATAAAAATACTAACCAGACTTTTGCGCCACCTGTTCAAGCCGTGAATGCATTTGGTACGATCGGACAAATGAGGTGAAAACAAAACGGCATCTATTTCGTGCTTTTGTATTATTCTCAATGTACCTATCGCGTATCCATTGTCTGAAATAAAATTGATATAGTATAAAACAATTAACATTCCTTTACAACTAGATATTATAAGAAAAATTAGTATTTTCCATTTAATTCCAACTACCTTTGCTTATGTCAAATATACGCGTATTTCGTCTACAATGTGCAGACTTCTTCAGTGTCTCGTACTAATAACTCGACTTAAAGAAAACCTTCGCCACCTGCCATATATATACTATTTTCTAAATACAAAACATTTACCTATCATTATTTTGTTCATACCTATCTTGTTATTAGTTTGTTTATACCTATCCTGAGTCAAAAACAAATGTACTTAATATCTACCTCGCTTTTTATCTATACAACAGAGAACAGACATCCAAGCTAGAGTGCCCTCCGTGTGTAAATTTCGGTAACTGCCATTTTAAAATTATAGCTTGTTTCCGTTAGTTTTGGTGATTCGTATGTTGATGGCGCCACCTACGCGCCTTGAGATTTGATAGTCTGTCAATTTTAGTTTTGTGAAACCTAGACTAGGCGGCGCTGATTTTCCAACGGTTTGCTTTAAAAAATTTACACAGTAAATTGGGAAAAAATGTTCGAGCCTGGATGTCTGTTCTCTGTGTCTATACTTAACCTAATTTTGTATCTATACCTGACCTAATTGTGTAACACATTACTTCAAATCAACAGTCGCAGAACACATATTCACGGAAAATCACGACATAACGACGAATGACATCACCATATTACGGACTACATCTACACGCAAAAAAATACGCAGTTATACCAATTCAAAATAGGAATCAATTCAACTAAAATTTTGGTTTAAATATGGACCAATAAAACTGATGAACTAATTCAACAAAAACTTTGAGTAGAAATAAAACTTCATGTTTTATAGAATTTAACATCGTGTTTTATTGCTCAAAACAAAATGTTTTGTTAAACCAACTAAACGCATTTGTTGAAATAATAAACAATGATGAAGTAATTCAAGAAAACCTTTGAGTTGAAATAAAACTTCTTGTTTTATAGAATTGAACATCGTGTTTTATTGTTCAAAACGAAATATTTTGTTAAATCAACTAAACGCATTTGTTGAAATAATAAGCATCGAAGATCTAATACAACAAAACCATTTGATTGAAATAAAACTTCATGCTTTATAAAACTGAGAATCGTGTTTTATTGTTTTTAAATAATTACCGCACCATATTCCGCCTGCCGAACGGCGTGTTGGAAAGCATGGATCGGACTTTGCAGGAGATAACATCGTGCATGTGGTTGGATGCAGGACTCGGGAAGAACTATTGCGGAGAGGCAGTCATAATGGCAGCTTATTTTCTAAATCGTCTTCCAAGTTGTGCTGTTTTTCCAGTTATCTGCAAAGAGAATAATTCGTTGATAATCTGCTTTACAAATTAACATGTTTATGCATGCACTCCATACAAAACCAAGGCAGAGGCAGCAATATGGCAGCTATGAAATGTGCGCTCATACATATATTTTATTAAAACAATAAATTAACCATTTTAGTTTAAAACGACGGTTAAAATAAGTATGGTTGCTATAAATCAAATATTATTTAAACGAATACCATACAGCGGTGATTATTTTAAATAATTTGATTGGTTTGATTTCAATTAAATTTTAAATTGATTTGGAACTTTTTCATGAATTGAAACAAATAGAAACCTTGTATTGAAGCGCAACAAATCTCTTTGTTGATTCAAAACAGAGTGATTTCTTAGCGTGAAAAAATAATTTGGTTTAAACAATAAATTAAACATTTGAGTTAAACGATAAATGTGGTTGTAATAAAGCAAACATTATTTAAATTTATATCACACAGCAGTGATTACTTTAAAAAAATATATTGGTTTGATTTAAATGGAATTATGAATTGATTTGGAACTTTTTTATGAATTGAAACAAACAGAAAGCTTGCATTGAATACCAACCAAATATTTTGTTGATTCAAAGCAGAGTGATTTCTTAGGGTGACAAAATACTTTGTTCAAGCAATAAATTAATCATTTGAGTTAAAAAATAAATGTGCTTGTCTTGAATCACACAGCGGTGATTACTTTAAATAATTTTATTGATTTAATTTGAATAAAATTTTGAATTGATTTGGAACTTTTTTAAGAATTGAAACAAATACAAACTTTGTTTTAAATACCAACAATATATTTTTTTGATTCAAAGCAGAGTGATTTCTTTGCGTGCAATAGATCGCTAGAATAACCATACAAGCCACAGTGGTACATGAGCGTCTTTCCATGCGTCTATTTTTGCCTGTTGAAGTGGCGGACTTGTTCCGTCGCTACAACCTACCCCGCAGTGGGATGTTAGGCAAAGATTGACGTCCATGGTTCGAGTACCATTGGATACATGCCCTTTCGCTCAATTTTCAAAAACATCTGTTAATTTTCCTACCTGCCGCACTTTGACGGAACTTTCAACACTTTCTCTTCACATCTTTCATTCTAGCCAAAAACATTGTTGTTCACTCTTGGTGTCTCATGGTGATACGCGAACATCTCCGTCTACATCATAATCGTTACTCCTTGCACGGAGAATACATAACATAACAATTAATGTATGTAACAACATAATATGTTGATTACATTTCAAAATATCATATTATGATATCTATTTGTAACCACACATACTGCCTATGTGTACATACACACAAAGAATAATGATTATTAAAATTAAAAAAACCATTGCCAAAATTCAAAAGTTGCGTTGGTTCTTTTTCGTAGAAAGCGGGTTGCTTTCAAAATAAAAACCGTCAAACCGTCAATTCAAAATTTGTCTGCTCTGTACATTTAAAAGTTGGAACTTTCAAAATAAATTGTAGAACTGTCAAATCGAAAGTGTGGCATTGTTGAAAATAAAAGTGATTTTTTTTATTATTCTAAAACAAACTTTTATCAAGAAAGTGTCGAGCAATAAAAATAAAAATGTTCTATTTGCATCGAAATAAAAGATATTTTTTTCATTAAAAGGTTTTATTTTCAGATTAATAGACGAACTGTTATTGATGAAAAGAAATTATTTCTATTATAGAATGAACTTCAACCAACGTTTTACATCTCGAGAGAACCATATCGGAACAGAGCACCCTCTGGCATCTGTTGCCGTTCATCGTCTCCTATGGTACCACTGCAAAAAATTGGGGTTAATTAATTCAATTAAAACTAGAATATGCATGTATAGTTACGTACCCATCCTCCAGATTGTTGCTTGTGTTTTTCGTCGATTGTGCTAAGAATCTCAGAGTTTTATTTTCACGAAACGCAATTTTTACAAAAAGCGTACACGCTAAGATCAGATTACCGAAAATACGGTTTCAATTTTACCGAAAATTAGGTTTTGGTAGCAAAACCTAAAGTATTGGTATAATTTACCAAAACAAAACGTTTGATTTTACTTAGTTCTTCAGTAGAGTGGATTTACAGATTTTATCGTTATATTTTACCTAAATTTGGTTAAAAATGCTCTCATTGAGTTGCTAGCATTTTCGGTAAAAATTACCGTACAAAAATAAGTAAATATTAATGTTTTTCCCGGTTTTCCTGCAATACCGAAATTTCGGTAATCCATGTTTACCGATAATTTCAGTATGTGCACTTTTGTACGATTTTCGGTATTTTATGCCGAATTTTTGGTTTTCTTGTCTTAGCGTGTACGGAAGCGGTCCTAAACAAAGAACCACGCAGTATAGTCACTAGATTCATAGTCTGGCGAATACAACAACGGGAGCCAATTTGAACTGTCAGTTGGCGGAGCCAATCGAGCATATCTCGAGTAATTCATGTTAAGCGCCTAAAAGCCATTTGTAAACAACGTTGATTTCTCACAAATTACGAGAATCCCACTATATCCTGCTACTCCACATGGTAGAACTATCATTCTTCTACCAAATGCTGCGTTCATTTCACGAGAGTGATTTAAGATTCAAGACAAATCGATATTTAAAGTCATTGTTTACAAATGGCTTTTAGGCCCTTAACATTAATTACTCGAGATATGCTCGATTGGCTCCGCCAACTGACAGTTCCAATTGGCTCCCGTTGTTGTATCCGCCAGACTATGAATCTAGTGACTACACGCTCGCTGATGTTAACTCATTTTTTGATTAAATTTCACTCATTTATGGAAAATGATGCCATATGTCAAAAATTGAGTGAATTGATTTTCCAAAATGAGTGAAATATAGTAACAATTTGAGTTAATTCGTATTACTCAATTTTGAGTAAAGGGCTTAAAAACCGAACTGCGTGAAAATTTTGTATCCTCCCGCTGAAGCCATTCAAGCGTCATCAAATTGCAAATTGGGCTAGCGAGTGAATATTTCTATTTATACTGCTGCATTATTTTTTCGATAGAAATGGAACGATTAGCTGAAAAAGTGGACGTGGAAGTTATGAATCTTTTGAAAGGTAAGCTGCACCAACAAATTTCATTAAATGTGGTTATAAAACATTATTTTAAAATAAAGGCTTTCGATGCCATTTACCTGGATGTGGGCAAATTGTTAACGGGTATGTTGCGGAACTGAGGGACCATTTCCATTGTGTACACAATGTCAACACAAGCAAAAAATCGGAGCTTCCATTTGTTTGTTCGAAGTGCTCCTATATTTTTGAAACATTCAAAAATTTGAAGCGATACATACTTTCCGAACATCCAAGAAGTAGTTCCATACAGCCCAATGATGAGCTCACAGAAGTAAAACATTCATTTGAGGACTCAAACGGTGGTGGCAATGAGGTATTCCCTGAACTAACGAATCCTCGAGTGGCTGCTTCGGAATTTATTAAAAAATCCAGCGATTTCATAACCTCTATGCGCTCTGATGTCTCATTACCTGAAATTAAACTCAAGCGCTTCATGAAAGCAACATCGACCTTGCTGAAAGACTATCAAGATTATGTAAAAGAGTCATTCCAAGTATTCCTGGACGCAAAGTGTATAGCTGCCACCGATCCTGATGCTTCGGAAATTTGGAGAAGACTTTCTGAAAACAACTTTTTGAAGAAGTGAAGACACATAACGAAAACTTATCTTATCTTGCGAGTATCGCAGGATGTGCTGTACCAATTCCTAAGGAAATTACGCTTGGTAAAAGAAAAACATCCTGTGCAACCAAAACAAGTTCAGTCGTTAAAGATGTAGCTCACTACATTTCAGTTGTGGATATACTGGCCTTGATTATGAATAATCCTGATGCTCGCAAAATAGTAGTCGAAGAAACTGTGAGCAATAGATATTACTGTAATTTCAAGGATGGAAACCGTTATACGACCCACCCGTACTTACAAATGTATCCTTATGCTCTAAGATTATCGCTACATCTAGACGAAGTAGAATATCTCAATCCTCTTGGTTCTCGCAAGGGTAAGAAAAAAATGATGACCTTCAGCATAAAAGTTCAAAATTTTCACCCAGTTACGAATTCCTCCCTTGAGCGTATTTATGTGGTGCTATCTGTTCGTGCCGCAGACCTGAAAAAGTATGGCTATGAGAAAGTTTTGCGGCCTTTCATTAGAGACCTCTATCGATTGGAGTCTAAGAAAGGTATTACTATCACCGTGGATGGATCTACCAAATTCATCTTGAGAGCTGTTTTGGTTAACGTACTCGGGGATACGCTGGCTATTCACGATATATTCGGCCTAATGGGACCCCAGGCAAGACTGTTTTGCAGGATGTGCTACATTAGCCGAAAGGATTTACACAATGATAGATATCAACGTAGAACCGCCAAAAGCTTGCAGTCAGATCTAGAAGCCCTAAAAAATAAGGAAAGATCACCTACCGAATGTGGCGTTTTATGTGAATCAGTACTTCATCAACTGAGATACTTCAATATAGCTGAGAACAATACCTGGGATCCCATGCATGATATATTAGAAGGCGTTGCTACAATGATTATAAAGCTTATTTTGGATAATGCGGTAAGTGTCCGCAAGGTAATTACAGCAGACGAAGTGAATACAATTGTTGAACATTTTGACTATGGACTGGCTGAGTCCAGCGATAAACCATCAGCAAATTTTACAGCTCAAAGGCTTAGGGCATCTGGACATTCGTTAAGTCAGTCAGCGGCTCAGTGTTGGACATTGCTGAGAGCGTTTCCTTTCATGTTTTCAAATGTTCTTAGCTATAACTTGAACTTTGGTAGAATCATAGGAGCACTATTGAGAATAACTTTTTTGCTTTTTCAAATAAGATATCGCACGACCAGGTACAAGAAATGAGCGAGCAAATTGATTTTTTTTTTATCTGTTTAAATTAAATTTTCCAAACATTAAACCTATAAACAAAATGCATCACCTGGCACACTATCCAGCAATCATAAAACAAGAAGGTCCAATAGCTAATCATAGCTGTATGCTATTTGAAGCCAAGTTTAAGGAATCGAAAGGACAAGCAAAATCATGCAACAACTTTATTAATTTTTCATTCAGCCTAACCAAAAGATTAAATTTAAGACAAACTTCATCAATTATTGGTCATAGCTATAATGTTAACCAACCATCCATTAAATCGTCAGTTATGATATCTAAAGATTCATTGAAACACACAATGATTCTATTCGATATGCCACAACAAATCGAATTCATCAGACATATGACCATTAATAGTACGTCCTTTCGACCAGGATTTGTTGTTAAATACAACTTATGTGGTATATTTTTTATGGACTATTGCAATGTATAGTTAAAAACGATGATACAATTTCATGTATTGTTGAAGAATTGAAGTACGAAAAGTTCGATTATGTGTGCAATAGTTATAAGTTACAAACGAGTGGCAAGATTTTCAGAATAAGAGTAGAACATTTATGTACACGAAGAACGTATAGCTTGTGGAATTTCCATAATGATGCTTCACATTCTATGTATATAAGCCTCAAGTACGTTGATGAATAATTGGATTCATTTCTGTACTATTCATCATATATAAAATACACAATACGCACCTTTAAATAAACAAAAACTAAGAAATCAAAGTCGAAAATTTGTATTGTCTTTCCAGTTCGTTACTGAAAAAGTCAACCGATGACAATTGATTTATTATAGCGCATCTGCTGCATTGTACAGTCTGCAACTTCCGACGTTACTGAATAAGTCATAGAATGGAGGTAGAATCGAATGCCGAAGTTGACTTATCGAGGCTTGAGCTAAAACGAGAATAATAATTAATGTCAATATTGACTTTCCAGGAATACGGATACAGCAAACTATACGCGACGTTAGGTTTAACGTAAAAAACAAGAGTAAAATTGTTTCTCGCGCCCCTCAGAATTCAAATGCCTCCTTGAAAGTATACATTAATTATTATTCTCGTTTCAGTTCCAGCTCAAACCTGGATAATTCAACTGCTCAGCATTCGATTCTGCCGTGCTACGACTTATTCGTAACGT
This sequence comes from Aedes japonicus, assembly GCA_034211315.2. NCBI lineage: Eukaryota > Metazoa > Arthropoda > Insecta > Diptera > Culicidae > Aedes > Aedes japonicus. Next base: position 39,633 of record JASCZW010009091.1, read on the forward strand.
CGGAAAAGAAAACTCAGGTTTCTCATGAAAGGTCAACATATTAACACTTCACTCATCTTAGCACTATAAAATCAACGACAGTTCAATGTTGTTGCTGGATGATTCAGGCCTACAAGAAATGGGTATCAACGAAAAGGTCCAAGGCTACTGATCCTCCAGCTGATCGAAAAGATGAAAATGGAAAACAATGATGAGTCTAACGAAACTACCAGACAAACACAGCGTGATTGGGATGACATCGATGAAACTTCTTTAAAGGTAAATAAATATTAGTTTTGTAAACATAATAAACATTAAATATTTACTTTCACATAGATAACTCGCAAGCTTTTCGAATCTGATTCAGAAATTCAGGATAGAATACACTGCTGCCTGTGCTGGATCGTGGAGAAATCCCGGACAACAATGCTTTACATCGTCTGACCCGGATCGCGTACAAATTTTTGGAGAAACTCATTTCGGGAAAAAAAACAAGTAAGTTACATAATATTTTTTGCAATCGATAGAGCGCGTTATGTACCACTTTCGTTACGTTTTTATTTTTAGCTTTTATCTTGATGACAGATCAGATTGAAGTTTACACGAAAGAAATTTTTATCGATTTTAATAGATTACAGTGCACTGATAAAATTCAATGTTTCTTTTTATGTGTCCCACACGTGACTTTTTGCATATGATCAACAAATGAAAAGTATGTGGTAACACACATATGGCTGGCTACAATTGTGTTTGCGTTAGTTTGACAGAAAACCTATGGTAAAACAATTGTGGAGCCAATACTCTGTTTATGTACACATAAATGCACTTATGACCACACATGCTTTTCGTTTGACACATAAACTTCATGTGTGTTTCCCAACAGGCTTTGTTTAAGTATGGATACATTAATATTGTGCGAAATTCTACTTAGATTTCTGCCTTTAAATATATGTCGATTTGTATACGTTTGGAATTAACAATATCCGTTTTTTAGATATCCTACCGCACAGCAGCAACTTGATGTTGCAGAAATCGATAATCGAAATATTTCCACAGCTTCAACATACACGTGTGGCTCCCAACGCTCCTGAAGAAGTAAGTTTTAATATTGCTCAAATTGCTCGAATGCTTTAAAATTTTCATAAAAAATTTCTGTTTCAGTCTCTTTTCTTCTGGCGTAATGGTGGTAAGGATAAGGGACCAAACACTGGACTGGTATATTACCGTATACGCAACATCATCAAGGATCTACCATCTGAATTACATAAATTCAGGAGATCAAGAAACGAAAAAGACCGAAAGCTCTGTTTCTTCAGAAATCATCGAGCGTGCTCAGATGTTGGTAGCTATTGAACCAACGAAAAGTGCTGCAAAACTAATTTTTGAGGAAATGAATGCATGTTTTTGCATTGCATAATATTATGCTGAAAGAAAAGTGGAGTCAGGACATTCTTCGCGTGTTTCCTCACTTGGTATCATATGATGGACTTTTGGTAAGGATAATTAAAAAATAAGGTAAATAATACAGCTTACATTTTTTCTACATGTTGTCTTAGATTCAACAAGCTTTCAAACGACTTCATCCAGAATGTAGTGATGCCATGAACATGAAAGGAGTGCTGGCTAAATGCTTGATGTACTCGAGTAATAAATTCTGTCAAGTGGAGGATGGTAAATAATTTCATGATTGTTACAGAGTGTATTTCATGTTAACTTTTTTTACGCGTTTTTAGAGTACATTCGAGGATGTCTGCGTCTTATGGAAAAATTTCCACACGAGGTATCCGACGTGAGAGCAAATGGAACGAGCTGCATTACCGAGGAACAGTTGGCACGTCCTCTCATTCGTTGGATGGTGATAATCAGTTTTTATTGTTCATATTTGTTGTTGACTTTTTCGTAATTACAGGTACACAATGAATTACACACACAATATGACGATTCCATCCGTTCATTCTCTGCTTGGCGGAGTCTATGAAGAGAAGAAGGTACCGTATTATCTTCGGGAAGCATACGATCGTGGAAGTAGACCATGGTGCTCAGGCACTTGACATCTTTTTCAAATGCTTTTCAGTATTCGGTATTGTCGTACATCAAGAGCTGCGCATGGCCTACGATTTCTTTGCGTGCGTCGTTTATCAAATAATGACGTCACAGCCAGAGAAATAACCGTGAATCGACTGGTACAATCCTTCAAAGAGGTTGCCAAAGCCGAGAACACAGAAGCGTAATAAAGAGGAAATAATTTTTATGTTTTTAACAATTTTTTATGTTAACAATTTTTTATGTTTTTTAAGTTAAAAATAAATGCGAAGAATTTTTATTTGTTTCAAAATGATAATAATTTTTAATTATTTTTATTGTTTTCAAAAGCAAGCAAATTCCATAAAACAAAATTTCTCGCAAAATTGAGTGAGAAGTAATCAATTTATATATTCGAGGCCACTGCGAAATTGAGTAACATTTACGCAGCTTTTGACATGTTTGAGGTTTACTCAAAAGTGAGTAGATCCAATATTGCTCATTTTGTGAGTTGATCCGCTTTATCCGGAATTGAGTGGTTTTTACTCAATTTTGAGGGTTTTGCGCGGGCCGTATACCGCACGGTAGTTCTCCACAGTTGACGCGGACAACACACTAAAGAATAATGATTATTAAAATTAAAAACATTGCCAAAATTGAAAAGTTGCGTTGGTTCTTTTTCGTAGAAAGCAGTTTACTTTCAAAACCAAAACCTTCAAATCGTCAATTCAAAATTTTGCTGTTCTACACTTTAAAAGTTGAAATTTTTAAAACAAATTGTGGAGCTGTCAAATCGAAACCGTGGCATCGTTGAATATAAAAGCCAATTATTTTTATTCCAGAACAATCTTTCATCCAGAAAGTGTCGCGCAATTTAAATAAAAGTATGCTAGTAAAAACTTTTAACATAAAAGTTTTCCTTTTCAGATGAATTGTAGAACTGTCAAATCCATTCGTTGCATATTTCAAAATGAAAGCAAATTATTTTTATTTGAAAATGAACTTTCCAACTAGAAAGTATTGTGCAATCAAAATAAATGTATGCTGTTTTGATTGAAAGAAAAAATGGTTTTCACATAAAAGGTTTTAATTTTCAAATGAGTTATTAAAGTTTCATAGAGACCGGAGGTTGGCGTCGTTCAATCGCCAGTGTTTTCCATCCCGGAAGATGCAAGTCGAAACATTTTCCCCATATCTTCCGAATTCCCTGGATGCCAGCTCTAGCGTCTGCCGCTCGTCGTCGCTTATCGGCACCGCTGCAAAAAAATGGGATTATTATCGGTGCCTATTATTGTATGGCCTATTCCGTTTGCATGGTCCGTTCGGAATTTAATAGCACCGAACGTTTTGTGAACTTTCCTGATGAGCGATTCCTTGGGGCGAGGAACATTTTGAATGAGGAAGCTTATGTATTGTTTGACAGTATAGAGAAAAATCCATACGATGACTTCGTTTGTGTTGGTGGATTTGACAGTTCTACAATTTTCATGGTAAAAGAACATACTTTTAAATTTACACACTGAACCAAAAAATATACTTTCAATTCAAACACAAATCTTTCGCAGTAGATGATTTTACTTTCTAATTTAATGAAAAATAAACTCTTTTCAGAAGTAAAGTGCTAAGCTTTTAATAAAACAATATTTCTTTTTGTGTGAAATAGCAAAAAAATCCAAACAACGACGACGAAAACGGCGGTGAACAATGACTTGCTTTAAGTTGGTGGATTTGACAGTTCTACAATTTTCACGGAGAAAGTAAAAACTTTTAAATTTACACACTGAACCGAAAAATACACTTTCAAATCAATGCATAACTTTTGTATGTAGATAGTTTCAGCAGTAAAACTTTTTAATGAAACAATTTTCTGGCTTTTTGTGTGTATTTCCTTACTAAATATGTGTGGGGCACACATACTTTTCTTTAGTGCACAAACTTCTATTTGTGTTTCATGAAGAGTGCTGTTTATGTATGAACACATCAGGGTATATGGAATTTTCCGAGGGCAAAATCATTACATGTTTAGCTGCAGATCGAAAATGTGTATGCGTTACGGAAAAATGCGTTACAAAGAACACCAGTGCATTCAATGCACTAAAAAATGCACAAATAAATCAAATGCTAGCTCAAAAATGTGCAATTAATGTTACGTGCTAAGAGCATCAATGCGTTGAAAAATGTTCGAAAAATGCTACAATGCACTTCTTAATACGTGAAGCTTGAATCGAAAAATGCGCGAGTTGATTCGTCCCTGGAATTTTCTATTGAAGCAGTGACCTTGTACGCACGCACACACTACAGCGCTCATTTAAAACAAAGGAGTGCTGGTAGAGGTGGAAGAAAATCTTTTGGAGGAAAACTCAGCCATCATTCCTCTGCGCTGTGCTGAAGAAAGGAAAGGTGATTACACGTCAAAAAGCCCTAAAGGGCTGGTTTACAGTTCCGAGAAACGCGTCACGGGATTGCATGGCGGGCGCCTGTGTGTTTTTAAATGGAGCCCTGGATTTGAATTCCCGTGGTGGTGAGGTCAAGTCTACACAAAAATTATGGTTTTCCTGAAGTGCCTTTAAACCTATTCGCGATGGGATTACTCCGGAAGTAAAATTCCATCTCTACACACGTCTTCTTCTGGCGGGAACAAATCGACCCGGTTTGTTTCCGGGCAGTTTTGAAGTTTGAACTCGAACAGGGAAAAAATGTTAAAATCCGTCAGAAAGAGAGCCACGAGTTCGGAAAAGATTTTTTCGATTTTGATTTGCTCGAGGGCCAATGCGGGTTTGTCAGTTACGCGCAAACTACTGACAAGGACCACGTTTCCCCCTTAGACAACATCTCTAGAAAGACTCAGCTGTCCGAAAATAATATCAACGATATATGTAAGTTGTGTCTGTTGTTTGCTCGTTTATGGCTCACCTGTTATTGCTCATTTTCGTTGTACCGTCATACAGAACAGAAAGATCCTTTCTGTGGTGTTTCAATCAAAACAAAACAAGCAGGCTCACTAAATGATTGAACTTCCTGACGACGGCTGACAGCTATAGACGCTCTAGTAATAGACCGGACAACTGAGTCTAGCTGCAATTGATGTATCAAAACAACTGTATCAAATCGTATGGGAAATGCGAGAAATCAAACAAAGGAATTTCTGGAGCCAATGTCGCAAACGTAAACAATGACTTTTTCCGCAAATTTCTCGAGGAAGGCTAGCTTAATCATAGTGAATTATGACGATGATTGTACAGAACGGGAGTTCCTCTTTACAACAAAGTGGTAGTTCGCTTGACGGAGACAAATTCAGCATTTCAAGAAAATTCGCGAAAAAGCCATTTGTTTACGTTTTGCGTAATATGAAACTCTCAATGTCAATGTTCGTTTGGATACAACATGGCGGCGTTGTGCCATTGTACTACCGAAGATGTCTATATACTGACAGCAGGCCCCAAATCAATTTGGGCCACACTGAAACCGGCCGTACCCATAAGTGGGTAAATATCACCCATTTCGAACTTAAGTGGATTAACT